>JANHGC010004455.1:280379-290951 GCA_027560395.1 Boaedon fuliginosus | reverse complement strand
GCCGGGCGGCGACACCGGGAGCAAGGTTGGAGGAGCCAGTGGGCGACGGAGGGATGGGACTGGGAAGAGGTTGCAGTGAGCCGCTGGAACAAGGTTAGGCCAGGTGCATCCGAGCAACAGGGGGGATGGACGAAAGAGGCAGCGGCAGAGGGATGGAGGTGGTGGGAGCGGGCACGGAGGAGGTGCTGGGAGCAAGGACGGAGGAGCCAGCAGATGACTATACCTGGGCAAAGCTGGGTTATCAGCTAGTTCGATATCTGGGCAAAGCTGGGTAATCAGCTAGATTAGTTTTTCCAGACTGGAGGGGGCGTGGTTTTGCCTGCATCCTACAGACGGGGCTTAGCTTGTTTGTGCAGACTGGTTGCTGGCATGCCATGGACCGGTGCCTGTCCGTGGACCAGGGGTTGAGACCCCCTGCTCCACTACATTAAAGTTGGTGAGAACAATATGAAAATGACTTTTATCCCTACAGGTAAAAAAAGATTAAATAAGCTACTTCTATTTTATTTTAATTACCTAATGGGAAAAATGATTTAATTTCACCCTTTGGGGAAGAAAGTCAACGAGCTTAAGACAAAATCAAGAATGTCTAAGATATTAGTTGCTCTTATTAGTAGTTCAATGTAGTTCTAATAAAAATGTAAATATATTTGCTCACATTTGGCACATACCTTTTTCCCAACTCTATTCTACATAATTATTTCTGCTTCTGGCATTTCATAGGAAAAAAATACAAAGCAGCCCTCAACAATTCTCATTTCTGAGATTTCATTAAATATCACCCACACTTAGATATATTGGTTATAACTGCACACATCATTATAAAAATGGCAAAAATGAAAAAATATGAAACTAAATTCTTAGAATATGAAATTCTGTCAATCGGGCTCTTATGAATTGTTATTTACATTCATAGTTCTGTCTATAATCATTACTTTATTGATTCCTTTTTGCTACCACTATTTATTTAATATTGCTCTTCAAATTCATCTGAATCACTCTTTCTGGAAAATGGCCAACTAATTCTAATCCTATTTAAATTAATAATGATATGCAGCTGCTGAGACTTAAAGTGAGGAAAAAAAGTATAAGAATAATTACGCTTCATTTAAACTTTCACAATTTGTAGTATTTTTCAAAGGGATTTTAATAAAATAGATTATTAAAAAACCTCTAACAGATGGTTTTTTAAGAAGACTTATTGAACCGTACTACCTAAATTTTGCAACTACAGTTTGTTAGGTTAGTGCTTTAATTAATACAATTTATTTAAATCCAAATTTTGTTTCCTCTTTTCTTGAACTAGATCTGAATAGGTTTTGGAATACTATTACCAACATAATGCTGAATTCCAAAAGATTTTTTTCTGTAGCCAATTTTAACCCTTTAAATAAAGCATTTGGATTAAAATATAATTCAAATACTTGTGAATTATTTTTATTTTTCTATTGTAAGTGTAGAACAATTAAATTAATATCCCTATGTTAAATGATCATGTGAAAAGAAAAGCTGGTGAACGTAATTTAGGACCAATAACGTGTGAAATTTCTTCAGATAATGCCTTAAATGCTCTGATTAAAATACCTCAAAACCATTGGAAGGCAATATGCTTTTCATACTATAAATTACCCTCTAATGATAATAAATGTTTCTTGCTTGGTGATATATGTTCCATAAAACCCAAAACCATAATAACCACTTGTAGGATTGCTCCTGTTGAAAATGTAAGGAATTCTTTTGTAATATGGAAAATAATTTTTTTATATTTGATATAAGTAACATAGTGGAACACTGAGTTAATTGCCCCAGGTTATATCTATAATGCAGAAATGTTAAGACCACAACCAACACTACTTTAGTTTCTTATACTGTAGCATCAAGAACTTTGTAGTTCATATACTAAAAGCTCCTGCTGATTTTAATATTTTCTGCATATATAAAAAAATTACAATGTTTCAAAATGCAAAACATTCAAACAGGAATAGGTAAATGTAGCCATAAAAAAGTGGTAAGAAAAATAGGAGACTGTTATTTATACCTAGGAAGAATAATGGACTGAAAACAGAAGTATTCAGTTCTACCGTAGATACTCAAAGTTGCTAATAAACATCTACTTCTATTACAGTATATTGGATTATTGGATTATTGTAAAATAATATTTCCAAATGAGTAGCAAAATATTGTTTCTAAATAACACACCACACATATACCAGTTATTGATATTGTATCTGGTCAGACAAGAATCAGTGAGAGATCAACAAGACTCAGTAAAAAATCAACTTGTGGAGTCGGTAGCAGAACTCAATCTAAATATACACAATTTTGTTGATAGTAATAGAATATTTGAAATAATATAAAGTCACATGAACAATAAATGTATTTGTCAGCACACTTCCCCAGATGTCTTCAGATTGGAAAATATTTGCGCTAAGCTATGTAATAATCAAAGCAATTTGTTAATCAAATAACTTTTCCTCAAAACAGCTCTACAGTTAGTATATACTAATTGCAAAATTATTCAACATTATTTTCATGCTGATAGAGACCATCTTGCAAATCAGACTCTGTGCTGTAATATGCTCTGCTTTTATGCTAAATACATCTCTGAGGTTTTTAAAGTTTAAAGAAATACCATAAAAATACCACAATTTACCTGAAACAAATTTAGTGAAAAGACCTTCACAGAAAGAATTTCTAACTATGGATAAAGGATGCAAACACGCAAGCAAAAACTGTTTTCATCCAAAACCATTGTCTACCAATTTCTTAATAATGAAATATCTGTCAGTTAAGAAAGTATGCTTTCTGCTTTTATCTGAAAAAAGGTATTACTAACAGCTTAATACACTAAATTGCATTAGCACAGATCTGTAATTCCTGCTCAGAATATCAGATAATTATTTCCTATGACAAAGGGGAACATTTCTTTTGTACATGGTGCTAGTTTCACACTGACCTGTATTCTTCAAAGAGAGAACAGAAGGGGAATGAATAGATTTCAAAACGACAGTTCCAGTTTGAATCAAGTGTCTACCAAAAGCTGTTGAAATGAAAAAAAACTCAAAAGCAGAAGAACCGAAAACCCTGTTGCATCTTAAATGCCTTAAGGTTGTTATTTGTAGCATAGTACTTTGTCAATTTGGCTTCCTTCTGCACAGCACACTTTCACAAGTGTTGCTGGATTAAAATGTGCCTAGCCTGACAATGAAACAGCAGAACCATCATGCATTGTTATGCAACTCATTGTCTGCAAGGAGGACTTGTAGCTGTTCTTTATTCAGCAAGTGCCAACTGCATGTTTAATCAATGTCACCACTCACTACCGTATGCAACTGAAGCCAATGACATTCCACTCCTCAGATCTGACTGGCTGCTAAGTTATGCAATGCTCTGAAGAATGCCTTGGGATTATTTGTCAGATGCTCTGAATGCAGGTGTGTAAGACTCCTATCCCTGTCGCAAAACAACTAACTTTGTTCCTTCTGGATAAAAATATAAATAGGCAATACAACTGCATCTACTACATTTGGATTTACAACTCAGCAACACGAAGGAAACGTCTTCAGGGAATTAACAAGATCAAGAGCACGTTACAAAAACATGCCTCTGGAATGTCTTGGGTTAACAGCTACATGTATATGACAAAGAGTGGGAGATTAAATTTTAACTGGAAGTCTCAGCTGTGTATCTACTGTTGGTACAGAATGTGCTTCATCTAATCGAAGATTCAAAAAATTGAAAAGGGAAACAAACATACAACCGGATAAGAAGAGCAGGGTTTTCTTTCCAAACATAACATTGTTTCAATGGATAACCGACACAAGGCCTGAATTTCTTGGAAGATATTATAACATTATTGCATCTGCAGCCTAATTTATCAAGAAATTGTTCATGCATGCATACAATTTCTGCTCTGACTGAAAGGAACAGCCCTCCATGAAGATAAGGCTGTTTTTCCACTGCAGTGAGGAGTAAGCAGCATGTCTGATGAGATTTTATTCCTGATGCAATGTAGGGTAAGAGAGGCTTTTACAAATCTTTAAGCGTAAATTAGTTTATTAATTTTTGATTGCTGCAATCACTTTAATTTTAAATGTAATTAAAATATTCAAAAACATGTAATTTCAATAGGCATTCAGTTATATGCCGTTCTGGATATTGTGTGTAAACTGTCTGGCATGCCATTCAAAACAGACTGACAATATTTTTTTTCCAACAGAGTAATATTTCAAATCCCAGCATAAATACATCTTCATTTTTGACACCAAAAGATTATAAAATGAACCATGCAACAAAAGTCACATTAAATCTATATTAACCACCACAAAACAAAAAGGAAACAAAAGACAATAGCTGATATCTACCATAAATTGTATATAGCACTTCTTCAAAGCCTTCCTAACACCATCGTGCTATCTGTTGCTACACTTCACGGCAACATTTATACAATTTTCTCACCCTACATGCAGATTTTTAGATATACAATCTACTAAAACCACACTACCTTTTATATAAAAGGCTAACCTAATTTGGGCTATGTGATCAAACTTGCTTATTGACATACCAACATATACTATATGTCTACCTTAACTACCTGTCTATTTCCTGTTTATCTGTTTTGCAGTAAGCCATATATGTTTACTATATAAAGTACAGGTGCAGACTCTGGGGGAAAATTATTCAGTTCAGAAATAAAAATTAGATTGGAATGAACTGTAAATTTCTCTTTTTTTACTATGAAAAAAATAAAATAGAATGCATGTGCACTAATATGTGGGTTATGTACATGTTGGATTTGTGTGTATATGTGTGAAGCGGAGAGAGGATCCACAAAGTAAGTAATTTTTTCCCTTCTTTCTAGCCAGCAGTCCAAATACTGGTGAAGGTCTTTGCAGAAAAAATGAGGAGTGCTGCCATTACAACGCTAGAAGATGTAAAAAGGCAAGAAGAAAGTGAGGAAAAAGAGGAATCTGTTTTAGCTCTGTTGGGAATAATTGGAACAGTGCTTAATCTATTTGTAATAATTTTTGTGTATATCTACACAACACTTTGATGGTTTTCTAGAAATCTGGAAAAGTACATAGTGCAAAGGCCAGCAACGACAAATAGGATCAGTGAACTCTATCCAACAGGAAACAAAGCCTCAAAAGAAAATATACATTCCAGACAGAACTGCCCAGTTAAAGGCTCAGCACCACTGACCATAAAATATGTCTTTGAATCTAATTAAGCTTATTACATGTAAATGAAAACAGTATTCAACTTCTAACTGATGAGTGTCAATATTCAATCTCTAAAATGCATACAGTGTTCTTCTGCCAGTGAACATGGGAGACATTGATAATATAAGCAGGTTACAAATAAAGATAATGGTGCCATGAAACCTACTTGTTTTATTTACCTGATCCCCACTGAGCTTCTGGATTCATTTAAATAACATCTGGGTTGGAATCCAGTGCACTTTCTACCATTATTAAGTGCTAAAATTTATACAATATATGAAATGTAGAAAGAAGAACATTGTTAAGAACCATATTATGACTAAATAAAATCTTCATTGATTAGCTTCCATGATACTTTTATTTCTTATACTGCTGACAATTCTGTCAGGAACTGCAATATAATGCTTGTAGGTATTAATTTATATCCATGCTTATAAGCTACACTCTATACAACATGTAATTGTAAAACAATGTTTGTATTGCAAATTGTTATTTCAAGGGCAATTTTCATTAAAAAAAAGAAATCATGGTTTGAGGAAAACACAGTATTTGCAATCTGCTATAGAAGTCTGACTTTAACAGAATACTGGAAAGAAATACATTGAGAAATTGAAATTTGAATCATGTATGATTTAAAAACAGATGGTTTTAAAGTATTACGGTATTATATATTCTCCATGGCCAATAGCCTGGGGAAATCTTTCATGCATTTACTTAAAATTCCACTTAATTGATCTAAATAAACATTTTTACAGTTTTAAAGTGTCTCTTGGACTGTAATACTTATGGGGGGGGAACCATAATGAAACCAATGGGATTTATTTATAATTTTTCTAAAAAAAGGACTGTGCTGTTAAATGTACATAAACCACACTATTTTCCTATTCCATGTGCCAACTAAAATAATCATTAAAAGAATTATGGTCCATGCCGTTGCCTTTCCTATTTTGCCTGTATTTTAAAGAACATTTTAATTATAAGAAACATCATTAATATTTGAGTAAATAATCTTTGAAAAAATGTAATGTCTTTGAATACTAAATGTGACAATATAACAAGGCAGTTGTCCTTTATTACTGTTTAATATCAGATGTAACTCTAATTTCTAAAACAGCAAATAGGACATTAAACAGATGAAAAACTAAGTCCAACAAACAGGTAGGTTGAACCTAACTTCTAAGCTGAAGCCAAAGTTTTTATCCACCATAAGGACCCATTTTTAATTTAAAACTGGTACCGTATATTGCTAAGAACTAAATTAATGCTTGGGAGACTGGTCAAATGTTCAGACTTATGAAAGGATATTAAGAAGACAAAAAAGTTTTATTTCTCTGAAATGCAAGGAGACCTATATTTGGACATTGGATGCAAACAAGGGGATATGGAATAAGGATACATATAGTAATTGGACATAAAGAACTGACAAAAGCTAACAGGACTGAAGTAAATGAAAAGAAAAACAGAAGAGTATAAGAGCAGAACTGAACAATGAACACACGGTGCTTGGGCAAAGATGCACATATAGGAGAAAGGACAGTATAGGGCACATACATTTTTAATGAATATTTTTGATAGGAAGTCCAATCAGTAAAGTATAGATCGTAGCAAGTTATTTGTCAATCCTTGTCAAACTATTAGGTATAATTAAATGTCTCTTCAGATTAGCATTTGAACTTGACAATAGTTATGTTCAATTTAGAATGTTTACCATTTTTCCAGGCAGTCTCAAGAAGTCTTAAAGTGACAAACCTGCACACACACACACCTACCAAAATAACTTTGAATCAAGAGGTTTTTAAATTTTATGTGCTTACCCATAAGATTTGCACTCACTACAGCAGCCAGGAAGGCTATGGAAAGATATTCAAATGTCATGATGTGTCTATACCTACAAAGATCAGAACTGTTTAATCAATGGTTCTTGTTATGAAAGTAAAAGCTGGACTTTAAAAAAACTAGGAAAAAAAGAGCACTGATATTTTTGAACTTTGGTATTTGAAAGGACTACTGAAGATACCATGGGTTGGTAAGAAATCAAACAAATGGATCATAGAACAAATCAGTCAAAGTTCTCACTGAAGCAAATGACCAGGCTTAGTTTATTTTGGACACATTATGTGAAAACCAGTTCTCTTGAGACGTTCATGATGCTTGGATAGGTGGAAGGACATTGTTACAGAGTTTGCTGGATCAGAAGCACTTATTGTTTAATTAATTTGGCCCATTGATCTTTATAATAATCTGACCACTGAATATTAAGAATCAAGTTCTTAAAATGATGTCTCAGAAGGTATAGGCTATTAATCTGGGCCCATATTTAACTGAGGTTGCACCTCCTTGAGAATATTACACTGTTGGCAGGATAAATATAGCACTGTTGCTTTTGAACATTATTGTTGAAAAAGACTCCCGAGAATACCATGAACATCTAAGAAAACAAAAGAACTGAACAAATCAACCACAAGTTCCCATTCAAGGCAGATATGATCAGGTTCAAATTATCTTATTTCAGGCACATTATTGGGAAAACCTAGCTCTCAGAAGAATGTTGGGAAAAATGGAAGGAAAAAGAAGAAGAGGATCAGCAGCAGCAAGGTGTATGGACTCAGTTACAATGCCAATAAATGTGCTATTGGAAAACTTGGGAAATCAGATTAGAGACAGATCAACATGGAGAAAATGCAGTTGTTAAAAGTTGATAACATCTTGATGGCATATAATCAGTCACAAGTTTGACAGCTGTGGCCAGGGGGACCTTTGCCCAGGTTCGCCTGGTGCACCAATTGTGGCCCTATCTGGACTGAGAAGCATTACTCACAGTCACTCATGCCCTCATCACCTTGGAAAGCATTTGGAAGCTTCAATTGGTCCAGAATGTGGCTGCACGAGCAGTCATGGGTGTTCCCCAATACACCCATGTCATACCACTCTTGCGCGACTTGCTCCCAATAGCATTCCAGGTTCAATTCAAGGTGCTGGTTGTTACCTTTAAAGCCCAACATGGCAGTGGACCGGGTTACCTCCAAGACCACCTCCTGCCACCAGTTGCCTCCCAACGCCCCATGAGGTCGCACAGGGTGGGCCTCCTTTGGATACCATCGGCCAGGCAGTGTTGCCTGGCAATTCCACGGAGGAGGGCCTTTTCTGCAGCGGCCCCAGCCCTCTGGAATGATCAGCCTCCGGAGCTCCAGAGTGTCCCAGACCTGAGAACCTTCTGCAGAGAGTTAAAGACATGGCTTTTCCAGTGGGCTGGACTAGTTTAGTAATTTTTAGGGGGATTTTAAATTGTTTGTATTTTATTTATATGTTTTTTATCAATGTTGTAAACTGCCCAGAATCCTTTGGGATGGGGCGACCTATAAATTTAAATAAAATAAAATAAATAAAATAAAATAATATCTTTTATTCAGCATTCCAGGAAAAACACTACTGAATGGCTTAGAGGAATATTCTAATTATCTGTTACAAGAAAATCAACTTTTCTAAAAGGCTATGATATGTGATATGCTGACTATTTAGAATACTTTTGAAAGTTAGAGCCATGAGTGAACTGGAAATAGGGAGGACGTGGAATTTGTCACAATAGAGATGTCCTTGGGATGTAATGACTAATTATTCACTGTATTTCTGAAAGAGCCCTCATATCACAGTATATGGCATAAAACACTTTGAAAGAGAAATACTTTTATATGGTCCTAAATTAGTTTGAATTTTAATACCAAAACTAGACAACATGTAACCCCTTGGACCATCCTTTTAGAGATATTTCCTACCAGATTCCTCAATGCCTTCAACAGTGATAGAGCTTTTAATGTATTGCCTTTACTGGAAAAACTGGAATAAATTCAGAGATGTATGTCTATGGAGATTCTCAGTCACCCAAGTCATGGTTATCAACCTTGGAGTTATTTCACTTCTCATCCAAAAAGCTTCTTCAGTTCTGAAGTTTCTTGGACGAGAAGCAAAATATCTTCAAGGAAAAAAGAAAGGAAGTCCAGTTGCTTTTTGAAAAGCACCTTTGGGATGTTCAGAGGTAGGTATTTCTGGCTTGAAACGAACCCGTGTTGTACTGTACAGCACAGTCGAACATCAGCAGATAAATGTTCGATGAATATTTCTGTTTTATGTCATAAATGTTTTAGGATTATGTCATAAAATGTTTTATAAAATTCACCAAATTTCAATCTTATGGCAGGCATGGGTCCTGGGTTTTGGATGAATTCTGTAAATTAGTTTATTTGAAATTGTTGTCGTTCGTGACTCCATGGACCATAGCATGCTAGGCCACCAAATCCTCCACTGTGTCTCCGAGTCTGCTTAAATTCATGACCATTGCATCAACATTAAAAAAACCAACATCCATAAGTTCATGGCATCAGGTCCCATCACTTCCTGGCAGATAGAAGGAGAAGAAATGGAAGCAGTCCAAGGGCCAGAAGAATATCTCAGAGATTACCAAGCCAGATTCTGCACTGCTCTCCATTGTAGTTTTGAAATTGATCATCTTGCAGTCCCTAGTAATGGGTACTTTGTGAGGGGACAATCAAAACAAGCTGATGACACAGTTCTGGACTGGAGATCACAGATAACTGCATCAGTAGAAGTAAGTACTTACAACTGGAAACTGTAGCAATACAAAATATGCAGAGTAACCATTCGTTAGCTTTACAGATTTACAACTTAAAAGCAAATTCTCTCCTACTAAGAGAAAATAGAATGGTCAACCGTAGGATGCAATTCCAGATACTGTCCACTTTTATTGTGAAAAATATGGATAGAAATCTTAATGTGTGGAATGCTGGGATAATACTCATAGGCCATCAATTTTACATTCCTATACCAACCCACTCCCAAACTACTAATATTTTGTCTCACCCTTTATAATTTGAAACTCTAAAGGAAAATTTTAATCCTGCTTTTTTCCACAGCCAAGGGAGGCCCTCTTTCCATTTTATTACTGTTGATCAGTCTGATCTCTTTGTATCGCCACCTGCCTCAGGATTGAATATTTTATTAATATATACTGTTCTGCAAACCTTTTTCGTCTCCTTTCTGCCTCAGGAAAATCTGGGGAGACTACGTACTTCTTATTCGACTTCTGAACTAGAATAACTTAGATCTAACATTACTTTTTCTATTTTAGTAAACTTATTAGGGCTAGGGATTCATTAAGTAAACTGGATGCTAGTATTTACTGTACTTCAGATTGGGTCTCTCTGGATGTACCAGAACAATCTTTGCTGGATATTTTCTTTTTTTTGCATTTTTTAAAATTATTTTCCAATAAAAGAATATTAAAATACACATTTTTTGTCCACTTTTGGCGTTCTGGGTTTACAAATGTTCATTA
>JANHGC010004455.1:261694-280279 GCA_027560395.1 Boaedon fuliginosus | reverse complement strand
AGGGGTGGGTTCCTACCGGTTCGCTGGTTACCCGCTTTGTGGGCGCGCTTTCTGAATGCCTGTCAAAAGCGCGCTGCACGCAATCGACTCAGAAATTTCGTTGCGGTTCTGCAAGCACTCTGACAAAACAGCTGCGCGGCGGACCGGTAGGAACCCACCCCTGACTTTAACTCATTCTCAATTGACATCTAGATTTTTGGGAACTCGCAACTGAGTAATTTCTGCCATCCCTATGAATCATAATAATGTGCAAGTGAGATTTAGAAAGACTTTGTAGGATTTGTAAGCAGAAAAGACAGAATCCTACTTTACAACTGAATAAATAAATTTTAGCCTTTTGACAAACTATACTGAATTGGATTCAACTCTGTGCAGTGTCAGCTAATACTGAATTGACATGATGAAAAAATAACTGTTATCCTGAAATACCTCTGAGCCAGACTGCTGTTGACAGCATCATACTTTATAGCAGCTTTAAATATTCATCTTTTACATTCACAAATGTGTATTATACACAATTTACAGAAAACCAAATAAGCAGATATTTTCGTTCTATAAGAACATGTGACAAAGAAATGAATATGTACACTCTATCAATGTCTAAAACACAGAAGATAAATTATACATCTCATTGTTTGAAGTGTAATTATGCTCATCTTCAAGCTGCTAGTTTCTCACATATTTTACAGAAACTTCAATGGATATGAATTTCATGATATACTTTGATGCCACTTTTATATATTTAAAAAACCCTAGCATTTCTACACTGGATTTATAAACAAGCTGTTTTGAAAAACAAAAAGCAATACACTACCTGAATCATTGCGAAGGTAAGATGACATTGCTGGAATAAGACATGATTGACTAAGTAGCTCTAGCAAAACTGATGGAAGGGCACTGCTGTTTTGTCCTCTACTTTCATGGCTGGACTGAATATCTCCATTTGATGTGCTGCCTGCAGGATTTATGTAGCTAGCTAGAACCTGAAATTTAAGGGAAAAAAATTAAGAATTTCAATGAAATATGGACATAAAGGATATGAACTACAAGGTAATACCGTGTTTCCCTGAAAATACAACCTACTCCGAAAATAAGCCATTGCACACACGAGCAGTGACACCGCCGCGAGGTTTGACATACTGGTGTAGCCGCAAGTGGCAGGACACCAGCTGTGCTGGTAATGAGGAAGTTCACGGCGGTGCTGCCGTTCACGCACGCAACAAAAGAAGCCTTGCAGGATCCTGCTCTAAGAGGCTGCGGTGGCACGACGAGTCTCACAAAGACTCATTTCTGGTGGAATTTAGGGGAGAAAAAGAAAGACTTCTGCTGCTTTCGTTGCATGCAGCCAAAAGTTTGCAAAAGGCAGGAAGGTGAAATGCCAAACTCAATGCGTACTTACACCTCGTGTATGGGCCGTCCCCAAGCAGGGCTGGGGTGGGGAGGCCATTGGAGCAGCCCCGCACAGCCCCCGCTGCTTCAACTTTGCCTTTGCCAGGGTGGCAGGCGCTAGAAGGGGTGTGGTGGGCAGGCAGCTGGGTGGAGCAGAGAGGAGAAATGGCAGAGAGGAAACCCTTTCAAACAGCGTTGCCTGCAATTCTTGTTACTCCCCTCTGTCATCTCTCTCTCTCTCATTCTCTCTCTCACAGAGAGACATTTGATCGCTCGAAAGGGACAGGTTGGGCTTTGCTTCTATCATAAGTACGGACTTCCCACAATCTTCGATAATTGCCTGTCCTTTTCTCAAGCAGCGGCAAGGTAGAGCCGGGTGGGGGGAGTCGATTCTGACGGGCCGCATGGCTTTCTGCCTCATCGTAGCAGCAGCCTAAGCAACACCGGAGCTCTAGGCCTGGTGGAGCGCAAATCCTGCTCTCTGCTTGCTCCATAGCCACAAGGTGAGCTGCGGAACAGAGTGGCCCTTGGCTGCAAGATTGCCTGGTATCGTGGGCAGGGCTGGCGCTAGCAAGAGCATGCTGGAAATATCTCCAGGCACCCTGAGACAAAACTCCCAGCCCTCAATGGATCAGCTGATCCGCAGTTAAGGGGCCCAGCAGCCATGAGGTGACCGCGCTCACTGCTTCCTGCATCTCCAAAAAAAATAAGACCTCCCTGAAAATAAGCCCAAGTGTTTATTTTCAAGCCTAAAAGAAAATAAGACCCAGTCTTATTTTTGGGGAAACACAGTAGTAGTTCTTAATATATACTATATAAAGGAAAACTATTTAAAAATCTCTTTTTCATTACTGAATTTTAAATAATATATTTAAAATAAAATTAATAAGCATTTCTCATCAACTTCAAACACCCATTTACTGTAGACACTCCTGATACTATAGAAATGATTAGATTTAACTAAACCTCATACTTCTCTGCTCAAAACAGATTCCAGATGCCACATGTTCATGTCGGAAATTTTTCAATAATAGAAGAAATGGCATTCAATAACAATGAAGGGGAAATTCAATGTAACTTCCAAATGAAAGATTTACTTTTTGGTAAACTGAATGTGTATGAATATTATATTGTTCTAATACCTGTAAAAGACACGTGACATGCTCTTCTTCCAGTCTTTGTTTAGTTAGAGCTTGTTCCACATCCCATCCTGAAGCAGTAGAACCAGTTCCAAATCCAGTGCCTTTAGCCCAGTAAAGTTGCTGTTCTTCTGTTGATGCACTATTGTGTGTGCTTGACATCTGCGGCTAGTTAAAAAAAATTACACTGCCATTTGGAATTGCATAGATTTATATTCTAGAGCAGGGCTGTCAAATTCCCAGCCCATGGGCTGGATGTGTCATGTGCTGCCCACGTCCATGCCTGGTTTAGTGAAGGGGAAATAAGTCCCGATACATCACATAACGCCACCGTGATGACGTGAGTGACAAACACACATAGTAAACAAAAGTTAGATAAAAGAAGATCTGCTTCCCTATCTCCTTAACAAAAATGAGGGTGCAGGTTTCTATAGAAATATCAACCAGGTACAATGGCTTCTGTTTCTGAGAAAATACATTGTTTTTCATTTGATGACTCAGAACCTAGCTACCTACCCACCTACCTTCCCATCCATTCAGATAATTCATTGGGCTATTAATTGGAAAAATACAAATTCCCTGGAAGGTTGATCTGAATGACTATTAAGTTCATGAATATTCTTTGTCAAAAGCTTACAGTTTTTATAATAAATTGACAACTGCAACTTATTGCCTAAGTAGCAAACATTCTGTTCTACATTACAAAATACTTAGTGTGTACGAAGTTGTATTATCATGTGTCTTTGAAGCAATTATATTGATTTAAAAGCAAGATTGGATAGTTTCCGTAATGTTTTTATATTGAAATCAATATCTGTATGTACTAAATGGATCTCCAGGTCACAAACAGGGAAAAGTCACATCATGAAAGCCTATGTGAAGCTAGGATATTTTATCAGTCAGTTTTTAGAGGGGGGAAAACCTTATATGAACTGGCAGTTTTTTCTGGAATGCAGACAAAGTTGACATCTTTCCACCAAGTTCTAAGCCACTGAACCTCCAAAAAGCACACAATGCTTATGCAAGCCTCAATTATAAAAACTGGACATAATAATGCCTTTTTAATAAACAAAGAACTGCTATTAGAAAGACTGAGAGAATTTGGGATAGACATGGCAGATAAAAACACTGTATTCACTAACAATGAATTAATTAAGACTTGTACTCAAAGAACCTGCTGAGAAAGCTTCGTGTTGACAGTTTCATTTTGTAAAAGAATCTTGGAAAAGAATCCTCTAGCAAGCACACTAGTGTGAAAATTGATTACATCCTTTCAATAGCATGCTACTCTTCTGGACCATTAAGCAAAACAAATATTATTTTAAATAACTAGCAATGCTCTGAAATCTACAGGGGTAGGCTTATATGTTTAAATAGATTAGAAAATTGAGGTCCTTGTGTTCCAAAAGGAGCTGAATAATTAAAACTGGTAAAAGAGTGTTTTAGCTATACAAAATAAAGACAGAAACATTAACATTCCAATTTCCCTGTTTATGAAAATTTAGAATAATCATTATCTGGAAGCAATGATTTGAGCAGTCAACCATACAGAGAATACCAGTGGCAAAATCCTCATAGATATCGGTAATAGAGGACATAAAGGTGGATTATTAAAACATAGAAAAACATCTTTACAATTCTGAGGTAATTATTCTGGAGTCAGACTCACCTCTGTTTGGTTGGAACCAGAATTGGGAACTCTTGGAGCGTGGTGGCTAAGAGCAGACAAACAAGCAAGAATAAGGTGAACTGCACCAATTTCCAGGGCCATTCTCCTAAGAAGTACTCCATCATCAGTAGTCAGAGGCGTAGTGCTGAACAAGCTGCGCAGCACATGAAATGGAAGAGTTGGAAGAACATTAGCTGAAGGAGACTGGAGAATGTGACCTAAAGAAAAGAAAGAAATAAAACATTTCAATCACAATGGCTTAGCATAATGCATTAATCTTCAAATACAAACCAAATATTTTATTGGATGTCCAAAATACTGCTTTTGTTTTATTATACAGTAAGCGTCATGATTGCAGCACTTGTGGAAAGTAATGGAAAACAGATGCATCACCCTTCCATTATGAAGTGTATCTAGAATATTGTGTTAATATGCTTGAAAGTGCCCCGCAGGAAAGGATAGTGTATTCATTAAACTATTTGCTGTATGGTAAGTAACAAAACATGGCTCTTCTTAAGTTAGTAAACCTATTTAACAGTTTTCGCACATTATGCCATCATGAGGATTATACTCTTTGCATGTGACTATTGTTTAGAATAGGGGTATCAAACTCGATTTCATTGAGGGCCACGTTAGGGTTGTGTTTGACCTTGGGGGGGGGGCATAGCCAGGGTGGGTGTGGCTGCTTGACGTCACTCGTGTTGGGGGTGCCTGTGGTGGTCCGACTGCTCTACCAGCAAAAATGGGCTTTGGATCTCCCAAGCTCCATTTTCACTGGCAGAGGGTTGCAGGAGGCCGTCCCAGCTGAAAACAGAGATCTGGGGGCCATTTTTGCTGGCAGAGGTACCACTGACCAGTCCTTCACTGTTTTCAGAGCAGCCCTACGGGCCAAATATGGCCCACAGACTTTGAGTTTGACACTCCTGGTCTAGAATATAGGCCAAATTTTTAAAATATTTTTATATGAGAGTATTTCTTACAAGAGGATAAAACAGATCTTCCCCAAAACAGTTCATGGCATTAAAAATTCAATAGGTGTCACCTTGTTGCTTTGGGAACATAAATTTTATACATGCAATTAATGTATAAGATTTATTTCTTGTATATAACTAAGTTTATGAAATCAATGAATATATGTTAAAAGATTTATACCATTATGAACATTTTGGTTGCATCAGACCATCAAATCTCTTTTTAACAAGCTCAAGCTGAAAAATGTAAAAGCTTCAAGCAGCTGTACATGGTCATGTTACTTTTCCTTTGCAGAAATGGGAAAACAACTGAAGATGTAATAGTTAACTAGAGCTTCCCATTCCCTATCAAATATGTAGCTTCCATACATGCCAGAAACAAAGTGCCAATCTTTTAAAAAAAAATGACACTGTATTTTGTACAAGAAACTACTGATTGAGAAGGTCTTTCCCATCAAAGAGAGGTGTTGAGGTCAGTTATGGGCTTTCTGGGATCGAACCAAGTCAAGCACTTCTGTGAAAAGCTACAGTGCCTGACACCAAAGTAGCAGTACAATCATTTTATACTTAGCTACAATTATTTATAGATTTGAGAGATGAATAGTCTTAGTCATAGCATGATGCTAAATCTCATTTATCTTCAAGAAGTTCAGGGGGAAAAAGCTGACTCCTCCCAAAGGAAGTGGTTGGGGCTTGATGATTATTGTCTGTAATGGATACCCATAACACTGGGGTTATAGTATTAACAGTGTGGTCCATGCCATTAAGGTTGCCTTGAGTCCAGGGGCAGGGCATATCCCTATTTCTCTCCAGTATGGAGCCTTGTTTTAACTGTGCAGCCAACAGCAGTGAAACTGAAGAGTATCCATCAGAATTCCTAGGCATTGGCAGTAATAAGGGATATGATTCACTACTGGGATGGTGATGATGGAGGTGTAAGTACTAGTATTAAGACTATTGGACTATATTCTGCTTGGGGGGAAATCTTGATTTGTTTCTTTTAGTAGTAGGGGTTAATTAGTTGTGTGACCTGGGGCAGTTCAGCAGATAATTTCCTGCTGCTGGATATCAAAGCGATCAGCTGTGTAAACCAGCTAAGATGTTCAAAGCATGTAATATGTTTTGTTTGATAAAAGGACCCTATTATTTATTTATTTATTAGATTTATATCCCGCCTCTCTTCACCCCTTTCGGGGGAACTCTAGGCAGCAAAAACATACAATAAAAACACAGTTGCCTATACAATAAAAACACCAAACTCATCCGTTCACTCAGTCATACACGAGGGGGGAGCAGAAGTCCAGAGCAGAAGTCTCTGAGTATATTTTGTGAATTTTGGATAGTGGTTAAAGGTACCCATATTCAGATCCTCAGAGGGCAAAAAGAAGGAAATGGCACTGAAGGGCGATTTACTGTTGTGTTTTGTACCTACACCATGTTGAGAAACGCAACATGACAATTTTGCTTACCTACAAATAGGCAACCTTCCTTTCTAGATAAAAGTAGAGAAGGAACTGAAAATATGAAAAAAACAAAACAAAATGACTTTGAAAAGGAAAACCTCAGTACTAAATGGAGGATGCTCCCAATCTGATTGTTGCAGCAATGGGAAAGTAACTGAGGAAAAAGTAAGAGCTCTGCCCATATAAAATGGGATAGGTTTCTGACTAAAATTATCTCAGATATACAAGATATTGTTGGGTTTCTACACAGATGCAAAACCTATATAGCTGATATACAAAATATTTTAATGAAAAAAAATTATTGGATACAATTAGGATGCTTAATAGGCATGCAAAATTATTTTTTTTGCTCTTTAACTGAATAAATAAAACAATTGTTTATAAAATTCAACCATTTCTCCTGTATTTTTTACACATGGACCTCTCAAAACTCAAATTTTTAAGTCATAGAAATATTGATCTTTGCAGCAAATGAAGAACTATACCATAAACACTATCATGCATCAGGTCATTCAAGGAAGAAGATTATTACCTAATAATCTGTTCCCCTTGACAGGGGAAGAAAGGTGGGATAGAAATGTAAATAATAAATAAATAATAACCAAACTGGAAAAATCTTACATTGTTTTGAATTCTATCAAACAATTATTTCTCATAATATGTAAAAGAAAGACATTAATAACAAGCAGAATGATAGTGGTCAAGAAGTGGGAAATGTTTTGGCTATAATCAAGTATGCTTCCGCATACCAACAGAGAGAATATCCACACAGTAGCTTTCTGATAACTTTGGCTCACGCTGTCTCCCACTGTGTGCATAACGCAAGAAAGCTGCAACACAAACCTAGGGAAGGGGCAGCAAAAGCAGATCAAGGTGCCAGTTAAGATTAATTTGACTTATTAATTATGTGAAAGACTGTTTAAACCAGGATAAATTCAGATAAGAAAAAATAACTCAAATAAAAAAACTAGGCCAATGGGTAGATATTTAATTTCTGCAAGGCCACTGATTAAATACAAAAAGATTAGACAAAGCCAATGATACTGAGGCTGTCAGTTACTGCTATTATTCAAAAATCCATAAGAAGCCCTGGAAACAATACTAATTCATTATTTTAAAACGGAAATTAATTGTTTTAGCTTGGAACAATTTTTACCCTGTGCAATGAAGGAAGAATGAAGATATATGTCTTTAAGGACAAGTTTTCAATATCACATGCTTTGCTTCCAAAGCCAGAAAAAAATTCGAAATTCCACGGAAAAGACAGTTTTATCTGTTTCAAAAACTTGTCTAATTGCATATTCAGAATAATTGTTTAGCAGTAGTCCCCAAATATACTTAGTAGTTACAGTACATACTTCCTTCACCGTCATCTGTAACTCCCAGCACCAATCTAAGCAGACACTGGGCATGTTTCCTTTCTTTAAGTAGCACCTCAGCATAGCCTGGGAGGCGAAGAAATAATCCAAAAGCAGCTAAAGAATGAGCAGGTATGGGAGACATAGTTTGGACTGTTGATTTGATTGGTGGCGGTTCTGCTGCAATTGTTTCTGGGGCTTCATAAACCAGTTCTCCCGATTGTTCAATGGTAACCCATTCAAACTGATCACTGTCCTTCTGCTTCTCCTGGGTGGTGGATGTAACCACTGGGGCGCTCACCTTCAGAAAGAAAAGAAGATGCTTAATACTATCCTCTAAGATTGACAATTAAAAAATATATATTTTGGGTGGAAACCGTATCGCTAAACAATTCCTTGATTTATTTACAACTTTCTTGACAAATGAATAACAATAACTGAAAATTAAATTGACAGTCAAGATTTACCTAATATGTAAGTATTTTTGAAAATTTCTATGAAAATGTCTGCCACATATTTTAAAAAGTAATCCATATACTGAAATAAAACATTTATATTTTCTATCATATAAGAGGAAGTAAATATACCAGTAGGAAGTTTCTATTATTACTTCCAGTGTTGGAATTTTGAAACAATACAGTATTTTCTAAATACTTCTTTTTTACCACATGATGGGGATAGACAACGCAATATCCATAAAAACCACCTTTGACATTCACCAGACTCCGTTTTTTGTTTAATGTATTTCATGTGTTTATTTTAGAAGCTTAAGAAAATTTAATGAGAAGCTGGCATGCTGTCACTTTTATTTACAACAGGAATGCCTCTTGGCCTCAAGACATACTCAACTCCATAGATATATTTAGAAAATAGAGAGAGAGAAAAATGGAGAGCCAATCTGATGTAGTGGTAAAGGTGTTGCCTTCAAAATCAGGAGACTGAATTCTTGTCCTGCCTTACACATAAAAGCTGGCTAGGTAACTTTGGGCCAGTCACTCTCTATAGCCCAAGTTTGTGGAGGAAGAAGCATTATGTAATTTTTCTGCCTCAGGTTATTTATATTAAATAATAATAAAGATGGGATTTAAATATGAACAAAAAATTAAGAAATGATTGGAACCGTTACCTGTTTAGAAATATAGAAAAAAATAGCTGGGGTGCTGGAGATTATCTTGAAAAATGTAAGGATAATGTAGTGAATCTCACCATTCATATTTTGTGACTAGCAACATACACTATGATAATTTTATGAATTACAAAAGCATTTTTATGACAACTATTCACAGAAAACTCCCCTATCACCACCTCAGATATCCAAATATGTCCACTGCCTCCATTAAATTGTCTGGTCTGTTTAATACAAGGGGTAAATAACTATTTTTGCCAGAGCTACATTTTATTTATGTATGTTTTAAACTTATCTTTGTGGACAATATCTGACAGAATGATGACACTGCACATTGTTATATTTTTTAAACCTTTTTCCATTTGGGAGGATAATTTTAAAAAAGGACAAAAGAAACATTTTTATAATTTTTTTCTAAAATTCTAAAAGTAGTTTTTTTGACTTTGACTTACAACCAATTGTTTAAGAATTGTTTGAAATTAAACAAACTTAAAAAAAAGTATCTAAGACCATTTCTTGAAATTATGACTGCTGTCCTTCCCCCATGGTCACATGATCACATTTTGGGCACTTGGCAATGGGTTTACATTTAAAACTAGGTGCAGCATCCCAGTCACATGACTGTGATTTGTGGCTTTCATTGATTTGTCAAAAAATGCTCATTTGAAAGAACAGATGTGGTTAATGATTGTGTTTGTTCTATGACTGTAGTGACTTGCTTTATGACCATTGTAAAAACAGTTGTAAAATTGAGTCTGGACATGTGGTGCCTCAACTTATGAGCACAATTTTGGGCTCCATTGTGATCATAAGTTGAGGACTACGTGTATTCCTTTTTCAAATGGAAGACTGATCTTTCTGTTAAACCTGCACTTTCAGTAGCAAAGTATCACTAGTGAAAGCAATTCCTTTTCTGAGTTGAAATGTACAAATGTACCCACTTTATTCACAATAAAAATATACCAGGAGTCAAGATACTGTTTTAATGAGTACACGGGGATGAATTATTTTAGACAATGTTTTTCAACCAAATACATATCTGACTCAACGATTATGAGGATACAGGATTACTAAAGTACATGATATTTGAGTTTTAAAACTTTCTTCAAGACTATACTGTGAAATTTTCATCTATGAAAGTTGATTGGAATCTTCCCATTAATGCTTATTAATAAAACCAGTTATTTTTGAAAGACAAACCCAACGAATGCATGATAAGTTATCTGTGCATGTATGATAAGTTATGTTCCAGGGTGACGTTTCATTTTTCTGATTTTCAAATATGTAAGTGAGAAAACAGGAGAATAAATATCTCATAGTGATAGAAGAAGTTATTTGAAAATCCAGATAAAATTTAGTAAGAGGATGCAAGAGTCTCCATGCCTTTCCCTACAAAAAATAGACATTAAGAGATCTGGAGGCAGTTTTCAATATTGAATATCTTACTTAACATTAATTCAAAGTTAAGAGACAAATATCATTCAAATATGAGTTTGAAATCATGGAACGTATCAATAGCAAAATTTCTCATTTTTACAATACGAACAAATAAACCTGAGACAAAGTGTTTTAGAACATTCTCAGATTCTGTACCAGCAAGCCCTGAATAATTCCAGTACTTTTAATCATTATATTATCCTTTTCTATACAAGTAAAATTCACTAGATTTTTTTAAGCAGGGTACATAGATGTTTACAGTTATATATAATAATTCTTAACTGGAACATAGACTCCAATGCTTATTAAATGACAAGATAGAAACAACAATGCACACATTTGAGTACCTTAGCTACCATTATCTGTTCCATTCTTCTCATAGATTTTAAACTTTTAATTAGGTCAATTATACACGTATCTTTTGACTTACTTGTTGAATCACATCTGGGTAGAGCATAGGAAGTCTTTCTGCAATGAGGGCCAACCCACCCATTCCTGCAAAAACTTGCAGTGGGGACTGAAGAGGGCATGCATCAAGAAAAGATTCATCCAGCACTGTATCCATGCATTCTTCAACTGGAGTGACTGCTTCATCTTCAGGGCAAGGTCCCAATAAATCTGCATGCTCTATTTGTGCATAACACAACACATAAAAATAACCAAACTTGTAAAAAAAATAGTATTAAATAACAATTACTTGGATATTATAGACTTACACAGTCTAACACACTACCATTTAGTTACAGTATATGTTAAGTATACAGTATGATATGTTTCAACAAATAGAACACTTGTATATCTCTGCAGAAATAGGCAACATTAGAAAGTAGTTTGTCAAAAGCAATGAGAAGATTCTGAAATTCTATACTTCTGAGGCAAGAGAAAATATTTAAAGCATTTTTGAGTATTCTAATTCTGTATATAGAAACTTTATTAATATTTTTATTAATATTATATATTAATCAAATCAATCAATCAATCAATAAATAAATAAATTTTTAAAGCCACCCTATTTTTACTAAAATACTGAGAATTGCCATAGACAAATCTTCTGGACAATTTTTTTTGATAGGCATGATGTATGCAATACACAATTAAATTTTTACACAATTAAATTGTGTAAAAAAAAACTTAAGAAAAAAAGGAACAAAGATTGCAACTTTTTAGGAGCCTCGGTGGCGCAGTGATTAAATGCAGCATGCAGTCTCTGCTGACTTGTTCAGCAGGTTGTCAGATCGAATCCCCAGGCTCAGGGTTGACTCAGCCTTCCATCCTTTCTAAGGTCAGTGAAATGAGGACCCAGATTGTTGGTGGCAATAGGCTGACTCTGTAACTGCTTGGGGTGTGTTGTAAAGCTCTGATAAGCTGAATATAACATCTGAGTGCTATTGCTATCTTTGTTGTAAGTCACCCAGAGTCCTTCGGGAGTTGGGTGGCATAAAAATGTAATAAATAAATATATATATATTTCATCCCCAGGCTGGCCAGGTGAGGCTACTAAGAATCTACCTGTTGGAAACTGTAGCTTCTAGCAGCTGCCACAGGAATAAAGCTCTGAGATGTTGAAACATTGATGCAAAGAAGCTTTTACTGTCAAACAGCCAAAACGCATAGAAAAGACCGCCTTCTGCCACTGTATGCCTTCCAGCGCCCAGTTTGATCCCACAGGATCGGCCTGTTGCGGGTCCCGTCAGGTAAACAATGTCGGCTGGCGGGTCCCCGAGCTAAAGCCTTCTCTGTGGTGGCGCCGGCCCTTTGGAACCAACTACCCGCGGAGATTAGAACCATCCCTACCTTGTTGGCCTTCTGCAGAATTCCAGGGTTAGGTGATTGCTACTTGAAACCTTCTTAGTTAGCTTCTGAAAAGCAAAGTAAATGGAGGGAGCCAGGTTTGCTTAACCACATGATTCACTTAAACAGTTGAGGTGATTCACTGTAAAAGTGTAGCAAAAAAAAATTGTAAAATTGGCTACAACTCACAACAAACATCTTGCTTAGCAATTGAAATTCTAATCCCAGTTGTGGTCATATATCATATATCATATGTGTTATCAAAACTTTTCATGCTAATTTTATAGGCAACTGCATACTGTAAGCAATGACAGCTTTACTAAAACCATCTCAAATGATGCTATTAGTATAATGCCTTTGAATGCCTTCTACATTCAAAAAACAGACAGGTATGTATTTTCATTTATAGTTGCCAAAGAGTAATTAAAAGATCTTATTATTTATCAGTAGTGTTTTTATCCATGGTTTTGCCTATCTATATACTAGTACTGTAATTATAGGCCAGATCTTGTTAGAAAATCCATTCAGAGAATGGTAAGGACAGCTGAGAAGATTATAGGAAGCTTGCTTCCTGTCATTCAGGATACTGTTTATAAGAGCTATGTGCTTAGAGCTAAAAGCATTGATAGGGACCCCACACACCCACTTCACTGTCTGTTTCTGTTGCTCTTCCCTGGGAGGAGGTTTCAAAGTATTTCTAGCAAGACTATCAGATTCTGTAACAGCTTTGTTCCCTATGCCATCTGTCTGGTAAACTCATAAGATTTTCTCTCACCATGTACATGTATACATCCGAACTAGACTGTGTTGTTTCTCCATGTCATATATGTGGGTATATGCATAATTTTATATCTATTTATTTATTTATTATTTTAATTATATTGTCATATTTATGTAGTGTATATTAGAGACAGAGACCCTTTATGAGCAATGAAATTTCATTTTAATGTATGCCGATTAGTATATATTCAAAGTGACAATAAAGTTATTCCAAGTCTAAGTCTAGTCAGAAGAATTGGAGATAATCCAGGCAGCTTCCAGAATTAAGGAAGAAAAAGAGAATATATTGTCCAAATCCTTTCCCACCAAAAAGTTATCTGAAAATCGGGAATTGGGGTGTGCCTTAGTGCAGAGGTCCCCGCTGACCACTGGTGGTCCACAAGAACATTTTGGTGGTCTGCGGCATGCATGCTCTCTCTCTCTCTCTGTATCTCTGTGTCTCTTTCTCTCTCTGAAAGCCAAGGCTGGGCCAAGCCGAAGAGCTTTCATCAGGGACTGTTTGCTATTTTTTATCTTTTGCTGAGGAATGAGAGCATACACACCAAACCTCCTCCTCCTCCCCCACTCCTCCCTCTCTCATGACTGGGGCTGTGGGCGGCCGGGAGGGTGCGTGCGCATGGGGAGACCTTTGCTGTGCTTTAGCCAAGTCCCGTTTGCTTGAGGAAGGTCTCCCTGGTCACGAGAGGAGAAGGAGGCGGGGAGGAGGAGGGGGAGCCTCCGAACGGATTTCCAAAGATAAGAAAGTAGCGAACAGCCCTGAGGAAAGCTCTGGGCTTTCAGTGAGAGAAAGAGATGCAGAGACAGACACACAGAGAGAGAGAGCATGCACATAAGAGAGAGAGATAAACACACAAACACACACACACACAGATAAACACAGATAAAATGAAGGAACAAAAATAAAAGAGGTCTCAAAGTCACAAAAAGCTGACACTGAATATGAATGCTTAGCCCAAGGTGTAAACCCAGACAGTGGCTTTGACTGAGAGCTCAACAGGTCTCTGATGAAGAACTCAGTGAAACTCAAAAGCTTGCATCCTCTAATAGAATGCTCTATTAAAATATATCCCTTTAAGGGACACCTATCAGACGTACGATGGGGTAATAAAAGTATATTTCCCTCCCCATCTGCAGGTCTTTGAACCATAATAGTGTTCAGCATTTTTTCTGTCTTGTGCTAGTTGATTGTATTTTTTTTAAATGTGGGTTTTTTTTATCTCTGGCCACAACCGAGGCCAGAAGGCAGTTTATAAATATCACAATTTTAAACTTGCCAAGGTTGAGGTCTGGAAGCTGAGTGAGAGCAACTGACACTGGCAGTTTCCTTTCCTTTGCTGACTTTTGGCTCCAGAGTGCCCCAGGGAGCGTGTCTGATGCCTCGCTTGCTGTCAAGCAAAAGCCACAAGAATGGCTTCCAACCAGTTGGGTGCCAGAATCCGCTGCGCCTAGTAGTTAGATCACTTGACCTCCTCTCTGTCTCAGGTTTACCCTTAGAGCTGGAAAATTGGGAGCGGGAGACAGAGGTCGAGTTGACCACATGCCCACCCACCCCTTGAATGGAGGGAAGAAGGGAGCAATCCCTGCCTTTGATTGGACAGCCAGACCAGGTTTCCGGAGCCCAGTGCAGCCTTGGTTCCCATCTCTTCTTTAAAATGATACATATAGGCAGAGAAAGAGAGAGAGAGAGAGAAATTTAAATTCAAAATTATACACACATGCAAGTAAGCCACAAGTGGTAGGTAGGTAGGCAGAGATAGATAGATAGATATGGATGGATGGATGGATGGATGGATGGATGGATGGATAGATAGATAGATAGATAGATAGATAGATAGATAGATAGATAGATAGATAGATAGATAGATAGAGATGTCCTGGATGGATAGATAGACAGACAGACAGAGATGGTAAGGTAAAGGTAAATAAGATGGATAGATGGATGCTAGCTAGCTAGATGTAAATAGATAGATGGCAGATGGTAGATGCTAGATGGTAGCCAAAAATTACAAAATCTGGGAGCCCCTTTTCTGATTCACACATTGTATTCAAAGGCAGCTGCTTTCATGAGCTGCAGCTCAGTTCATGAGTTGCATGGAGCACCCAGACTGATTTAAGCAGGGATGGAGGGTGGGAGAGAAAAGTCAGAATGGTTGGAGAGACGCAGGCGATACCCAAGGCAAACTTCATCTTAACAATTAACCATTGCAGTGTCTGAAGGACCTTCTGGGTTGGCTTCTGAAACTGCCTCCAACCCTTTTCACGAATAGTGGCTCAGCAGCTTCTGACTCGATGTTGCCGTTAGAGGCTTGTTTTTTCCCCCCAAATGGTCTTTTTGAGATCTGTAAAACAGCATCCTGGGAGAATGGAGTACTCCAATGTTACACAGTCCTTGCTTGGAGTCCCGGTGTAAAAACGTCTCTACTAATATTTTGAGTCCTGAACGTTTCCATCGAGGGCCATTATATAGAGGGTTCTGCACCCATTTGGGAAACTTTCTGCAGGAATAACCCTTTTGCCTAGGTTCAGCTGCGCTGATTGGGGGCTGATGCTAATTTTTTCAATATGTATAAGAGACAGAAAGGAGCTGAAGCACACTTGTAGACTCTGTTGTGCAAGCAACTGGAGAAAGGATAGTGATCTTAGTGGTCCCAGGTGTGTTAACAGAATTTTATAAAGAAAAAATAGTAAAAATAATAAAAATTTCCTTCTGGGTTCAGAAGGTGACCACATCTGGCTGACCTCATTTGGCTCAGAAATTAACCAGGATAATACCTGGATAGAAATTATAAGGCTACAATTCTAGAAAGTCATAAAAATAAGTCAAGGCGAGACAGTGTGAGACCACTTTTGCACAGTTGCCAAGGAAACCACATTCATGAAATCCCTGGGAGTCCATTGTGACTTGAAGGGAGCGAATTTACTTACCCCTGTTAAAACATGAACGTTGATTTTAAGACATCTAAACCCACATCTATTAACTTGGCTCCAACTGACTTTCTTCAACTGGATTCATAGTCCATTTTCCAACAAACATTTTTTTATTATTATTAAAAGGGCATCTATTTTCATGTAGCTCAAGATCTTCCTGAAAACGGAATCGCCTTTGAATAAAAATGGTTTTTATCTGAAAAAAAAAATACTCCTGATTTTACAACTTCCTAAGTTTGGAGTCCTGCAGCCTAGCTGTTTCTCCTCCAACACCAAGAGGCCACCAGAATTGAAATTGTGGAAAACTTGCTGCTTTCTGCAATTCTAAACCACATAAAAAGGTGATCCTTAAAACTCTGGAGGAAAAATTTGCAAAGGTAATTGAGTTAAAAATTACTCGTATGAAGGATTTCCATCGATTAACTTCCGTAGCACAGGATATCAGACTAACAAAATAGTCTGATAGGAGCAGACTCTCCACCAGGGAGTCCATTTCGGTAATGGAGAGCCATCTCTTCATCTAGGGCGGCCCAAATTAAATTGCCACACACTTTCGAAAGTCCTTTGACGTAGAACAGAACTGACCTGTATGCTACTTGTATGGAGAGGAGCCGAGGAAATGTGCGAATGGTGTGAAATCCAGCATGCTTAAAATTTGAGCCCCAAAGAAATCAAGTTAATTCTTCAAGAATTATCCTGTCAGCCTGCGCACCTTCGTTCGTGTTTATGTATTTAGTTCCATAAATATTCATGTCCTCTTGGTCGTCTGGAAGATCTCGGCTTTGGATGATTGTATGGCACACTTAAAGCCCGCTTGGGAGTTGAGTCTTGAAAAATGGATGGAATTTCAAATGAGCAAAAACATCTCCACTATTTTGTTTCAGCACCTACATCAGGTTCTTCAAAAGTTCTAGATCTCCAGAAGGTTCAGATAGTCATCTGCTTGGAACAAAGAACGGCAGAGGTTCTGGGTGCCCCATCACTGGAGGTTTTTAAGAGACTGGACAACCATTTATCTGAAATGGTAGAGGGCCTCCTGCTTGAGCAGGGGGTTGGACTAGAAGACCTCCAAGGTCCCTTCCAACCCTTGCTATTCTATGATCTGTGTCAAGGTCAACCAGATATGCTCAACTTCGTAATTACCTGTTGATGCTTGGGTCCCAGACCCAACTCCACTTGATAAGAGGGAGAAGATGCCAAGAAGAAGGACCAGCTAGTGTTTATGTCGTGTCTCTCTCTCAAATGCTGTTTTTTCTAATGGCCTATCTCACCCAGGAGCAAAGCACAATCCACCCCTTAGCCTCAGTTCATCTCAATTTCTGACCCCGAGCAGCATGATTATCATTCTGATGATAGTCCAAGACGAAGACCAAATGTTGCAAGAAAAAATATATATTCATTTTGTTTCTTTAAAGTGACTTTGGCCACCGAGCTACATGAAACTGTAGAGACCTTACTGGGTTGGAGAGATCCCTAATCTTGTAATCCAAAAGTCGAGGAGGCCGCCCCCTCTACGCAATCCAGCAACCACTTCCAGCTTAATCAAAGGGAATGGCCCCAGAGAGCATCTCCGGGCGCAGCCCGTAGTAACTGCTGCTTACTCTGAGTGTGAACGAGCGTGCAAGAGAGGAGCAGCTGTGTTTTCCCAAAGCTCTTGAAAGCCACTTTGACAGAGTTTGTTTGCAAGGCTGTTCCAGACATACCGGGTGGCAAATAAAACGTTCTGAGACATTGTTTGGCCGTGCTTCAGCCATGTGGAGGGATCTTCTTGCAGGCCTTGTGTAAACTCCTGACATTAACAGGGTTTAATAAATAAAACCGACAGACTTTCAATTATTGCGTCTCACAAAGGGTGGTTAGGACAGCAAGGAAGGGCCCGGGGTCTCATCTCTTCTCCTGACCATTTTCTCCTCCTCCGTCTCCAGTTCTTGCCTTGACAGGTTGAACTTTCTGGGTTAAACATCTGAGCTTGAAGTGATACCACAGCCATCTCCAGCGGTCTACGATATTTATCCCTCAAGTGCCCTGTGGTGGCATTTTTGTTGAGCTCCTTATGCTTGCTCATTGCAAACCAGTTTTCCTTGCCCTCAGATGTGCTGATCTTCAACTCCCATGGTTCTTAACCCTGATGTCTAAGAAGCATTGGAGTTGGGGTCCCACACCCCTGGAAACGTTCAGGTGAGGGAAGTTGAACCGGACGAAGTGTTTGTTAGAGAGGCCGTGGACAGTAACGACTGAGGTGTTCGATGACGTCTAAGGAGGTCAGGTCCTCATTCAAGGAGACATCTCACCAGCTTTGGGTCGGTCACTGTCTCTCCGTCTAACCTTCCTCAGAAGATTTAATCAATTAATTCAGTTTGATTTGATTTAATCTTTAAACCAAAGATTTAAAAATAGAAGAGGAAAGAACCAGGTATGCTTACGTTCCTGTAGGAGTGGATAAGTAGAAGTAACACAATTGATTGATTGATTGATTGATTGATTGATTGATTGATTGATTCATTCATTCATTCATTCATTCATTCATTCATTCA
>JANHGC010004455.1:232238-250708 GCA_027560395.1 Boaedon fuliginosus | reverse complement strand
CTTTCCTCACCACCGACCTGGCATTGAAAGCCAACAGCCGGAGCCCAGGGCCCACTCTTCCCCGGCCAGCGGATCCCTGAGTTGAGCTCGGAGGGTCGGAACGCGTTACCGTCACCAATTGGCGGGCACGCGTTCCCCTATGGTGGCTAACCCTCCGGCTTCTTTTTTCTCAAAGTATTATTGTCTCCAATTTATATTAATTTCAAGCTCTGGAACTATAAATTTGATAAAGTTTTCCTGTGGCTTAGCTACAGATCTAGATTATCACAGATTCCTTGTTCATTATCTGAAGATTCAGGCCAAACCACCCTATTTCTGTTCAGGACTTGGAGTTTATTTGAATGCACATCCTACTGAAAATATCTGTACAGTTCATTTTCTTATACTTTTTATGCCGCAAATTAAATTACTGCCTTAAGAGAGACTAGACCTGCCAATTAAGAGATGCAAATTTTTAACTGAAATTCTTAAATTAACACTTCTCAAGAAAAGCTAATTTGTCTAGAGCTGTACTAGAATTGCAGTTATAGAATTCTTTGCCATTGCCCAGTACAGAATCTGCATCTTGAAAATGCCCACATTTTAAGTGAAAACTGAAAAGATTCCTCTACAAGAGATACAAAGTATACATTGCCCAAACAAACAGGAAAATCCTATTAGATTATGAAAGTATATAGAAAACAAGGTCCATATTTCTGAATTATAATCATTGTAACATAGTTACTTAGCTTTGTGCATGTTTTTTTTTAATTTACAGCATAGGGAGTCCTCGATTTATGACCACAACTAAGCCCAAAGTTTCTGTTGCTAAGGAAATGTTCGTGAGCTTTGTCCCATTTTATGACCTTTCTTGCCACAGTTATTATTAAGTTAGTAAAATGGTTGCTAAATGAATTTGGCTTCCTCATTTATATTTTTGTCAAAAGGTCGCAAAAGGTGATCACATGATCTTGGGACACTGCCTCTGTTACTTAGTAAAACTAATGTATAGGCTACTTACTCAAAGAGTTCTCTGTTCAACAATGCGGGCAAGTCATATTCTACAAGCAATTCATAGCTATGCCATAAAATTGCTGCTACACAATGCAAATGTGAAGGAGATGGCATGAGAAGACCATATTCTCTTGTCGAACTGTTTGGACAGACATAGTTAACTCGGCCACTTTTTTTCATGGCTGCAACTCTTGCAGAATCACTGACCCATTTCAACAAAGCTTGAATTCTAGAAGATAGAAAGACATTATGAATGCATATGCTAGGCATATTTATTTATTTGTAAAGCTCATATGACCACCTGTCTTATATATAACAATCCTAAGCAGCTCACCAGAAAATCAATTCAAACAGTAATGTCACTCCCCACCATGGTGGCCTAATATCCATCAGTTCCTCCCCATACTAGCCTACTGAGGTATATTTTATTGAATCTATTTCTATGCTGCCGCTATCAAAATGACTCTTGGTGGCACACATAGAAAAAAACAAAAACACAAAAAAACCACAATACCACTTCAATAATACATCGTAACAATACTGTGAAACAGTTTTGAGAAAGTATGAATATGAATGTAGGAGAAAAAACAAATTTTAAACCAGCACACAAGCTAAAAATAATCTCAAACTGAAAATCATTTCAAAATAATTCAATAACAATATCTGCCTATTCTAGGTTCTTGGGAAAGACTTCATAGGTGGATAAATATGTCAAATCCAGTCTAAATATTCACTGGCTGACTGCGTGACCAACCACCCTTGATTAAACTTTTAAGGTGACTCTGGGCATCTCACAATAATCAAACAATATTGCAAAAATTAATATGACTTTTATATCTTGTCTTTATGTTCAGTGATTCACACGTACAAGCTGCCCTCACAGTGTTTATCCACTCCTAACCTTTGGAATTTTAGTATGCTTTATCTTATTGACAAGAAATTCAAAAGTCAAAAAGGAGGATGCTAGCTATACTGCCAAGTAAAAGCAAATTTTGTTCTAATTCCCAAATGCCAAATTTATTAGTTCCCCTTGGCTGAAATTCAAATAAGCAATATCCCCATATATATATTGCAGTACTGCAACTATGCATACAAAATGGCTGCATCCAAATTAGATCACAGAGATACGTTTGTGAAGACGAAAGGAAGGATACAATCTATAAATCTCAAATACAATCTATTTAAAAAGAAAATATCTACCTTTCTTTCGTTCCAGGGTCCTGAGTCGTCCCAAGCTGATAGAGAATGTCAATTGTGGAGTCAGAAGACAAGCCATTTAATCTTCCAAAAAGTAAGGGGCTATTTAAATCTTCTCATATAAACAAAAGTAAAAAAAATGTTTTACTAAGGATAATACAACATATAATTCACTGTTCTGCCAAAATATTTTAAGTTTTAATTAAGAAAGACAACCTTTTCCCAGGTTTTTACTGGTGATAATTACAGTTTGAAAACATAGCTACCAAACTGGAAAAATCAAAACACATTTTCAAATCTCACTATATGTAAATGCATGATAATCTAATAATACAACTTCCTTTTTGTGAGCAGAAGCTTCACCAAGCTTAAAACTAGAAAGAGATCAAACTATTTTCTTACCTGTAGGGTCACTCCCAGAAGCAGAACAATTTCTTAAAAGAATGTCAATTAGCTTTAGACCTATTTTAGTGGACTGAAGTCCAATTTTTACAAGCACAGCCTCAATATTTGGAGAATGCATGCCACAGTATGGTGACATCAGGAGAGCAGCACATGTCTGCAACAGGTTGGCAGTAGGTGCTGCAGCACTAGCCATCATTCCTTCTAAATCACTTATGTGAGTGAGGCAATGATGCAGCAGCCTTAACCATCCAATGCTGAAAAAGACATAAGCACAATTAAAACAGATTCCATCTTGACTTCAACACAAAATGTAATTATTATGTAAGTTGGAGTGCAAAACCGAAAGTGCTGTTCCTCCCCTTGCAGGTTTATCCAATTTATTTTTTTAAAAATGGAAATAACAGTACTATTTCTTTTGAAAGAAAACCCTTCCGTTGAGATATGTAGACTTGAAGTTTAGAAGTTAGGGTTAACCCTGTTCATAGCTCCTCAAATCAAAATTACAGGCTAGGATTGTTTATGTTACAGGCCCCCTTGGTCCGAGTTACAATGAGAATGGTATGAAACTTTAAAATCCAAATTTTAAAAGTACAGAGCGTTAAAAAAAAAAACCTCCTCTGGACTTCCTTGTCAGATATTTGATTCTTCACACCTTCCAAATTGTCTGTGAGACCTAAATTTATAATCCAACGCTTCCCGAACAGGAAAGAAATATTTACGGTTATTTCCCAAATCTAATTAGTGGAAAAGATATTATAGGTATCATAAAATGAACAAAGGTATAAAAAGAGAGACAATAACCATTAAAGGCTTACATATTAAGCCAACAAACTTCAAACAAATTCAAATGTTTGTTGAAGTCTAGTCGCCACAGGGGAGTGTCAGTCTTACTAGGTAGACCATATAGGAGATGATCAGATAAGCTATTTCTACTTTATTATAAAACTACATTGACAGAATCTTGCAAGCATGAAAATACACTTCTCTCACCATCTTCCTTACTGCCTGAAAAATTAGGGAGCATTTCTTCTCAACATCTTGCCCCACCCACTTATCCTGTTGTGGGCTATGCAGCCTCTTATCTGTTCATTCCCTAGATTCTGTCTCTTTGCTCTATCTCCCAAGTCTTTCTCAAGTACCATTACAGGAACAGATGCAATCTGTATAGAAACTGCAACTGGAAGTCTGTTTTCAAGCCTGATTGTCATACTTGGAATGATATTTAGAGAAATGTGAGTAACTCCACCCAACTCCCCCTCCCCTGAGGTTTGCTGGACGGACAGTATGAATAATAATATCCATTAAGTCTTATAGCAAAACTGCTTCACATAGGAAAAATGAATTAATCTGATATCTCTACAGATAAAACATACCTTGTTTTAGATACCTGGTCTTCAGAAGGAAGGAATGGATTATTGACTGTTGCAGATGAAGTGTTACCAAAGGCAGTGAGTCCAAGTAGTTTAATCTGAGATAGTCCTAATGTGCTAGCATCCCGTGGACGATGAAGGCGAAGACACACAGCTGAGGCAACTTCAGCTTTCACAAGCTGTATTTTTATGTAGGTAAGACCACTTGTGATAACAGGGGTTGACAAAGGTAACATGTTCACCCCATCTGCACTTATTTCAACAGATACCGAAGAAGGGCATGCTGTAGAGATAGGAGTGTTCACATATATTTATATGTAGAACAAAATGTACAGACATCAATTTCATTACTTTAAAACATGAAATAAATACAAATATTTGCATATAGAATGCCAATAGCCTTCCATCTTTCCAAGGTCGGTAAAATAAAGATCCAGATTGTTGGGGGGTATATACAAATAATGCTTACATTGTAACTCACTCAGATAATACTGTAAAGGACTATAGGGTGGTATATAAGCCTACATGTTGTTATATAAGTAAAACCATGAAATCTTGTGGCGTATGTCTGCACACACTCATAGTACCTAGAACACTTGGTTATGGAACTAAGGGGAGGGAAGAGGGAATTATAATCCTCAAAGGGAAGAGGGAATTATAATCCTAAAATATTAAGACTTGTAAAAAACAAGTATTGAGATTATCAAAAACAAATGGCTGCTATTAATGTCTGCACCTGACTAGACACACTAACACATTCGACTGTTGGAATCTCCTCAAAATGAGGAAGTAGGTAAGACTATAATGAAAAGGAAGGCCAAAGCTTATAGCTTTTAGATCACTCAAAGTAGAGAAGTAGCTGGTATGTAAAAGTCAAATTAAAAAGGTACATCAATGAATGAAGTTTTTAAATGTAAGAAGTTTCTCTATCCAAGAAAATTAAAACTAACACTAAATCAAGAAAAGATCATAAACTTACATTTAAAACGTTATAGTGTATAAACACAGCAGAAGCATAGATGGATTTGAGGACAGAAAGGTATGGACAAGTACTGTTTCATGAATAGTTTTGATGTAAACTATAGCGTTTTCATTTTTTCTCATGACTTTAATTTCTTATTTGTTTTCCACACTCTACATAATGTTGATAATGAATGTAAGAACTTTGAAAGTTATCCACTTTAGCTTCTAGAACTTTGTCAGATCTTTTAAGATAGATCCTTTCTGCCAAGTATGAGTTTTACAACAGGTTTAAAACTGCGCATTATTTGGCATAGGCCCAGCAAGTTGATTTATTGTTTAAGTTCTTTAAGATGGAACTTAGAATCGGATTGTGTTAACATCACTCTTATTTTCTCACAGTAATACCACTTCAAAAGACTTTCTTTACTGTTCAACAACAAAGGAGGTATTGTGAAAATACCTACTTGCAAGAGAGGCAATATGTGGCTGAATATGTATTTCTTTTAGCAACACAGCAGCAGGGAGATGAATTGTAAGGTCACACCAGGCTTCCTCAGGTAGAAAAATGTAAGACCAAGCGGCAGATCGAGCCCTTCGATGTGGTGGAGTTGCCTGCAGCAATACTTCAGCAGGCTGGGCTGTAGGACTACTTGACGTAATTGAGCCTTTAATAAATAATTGTCATTAATTTAAAAATTATGCCAGATAAACTTACAAATTATCAAAAATCCAAAAGAGAAGAGAAAAAATTAATATCTATGTTCCCCACAAGCAAGCAGTCGAACTCCACTTGTGGCTACTTATATTTTACTCACTGTTCTTTATATGCAATTAAAACAAATAAATATTACATGTGGTGTCAATCAGTGATTATTTCACTTCCATTAAAAATGATACTGCTATCCAGTTCACTGACTTGGTGTGAAAAAGGCATCATAAGGCTTAACTTTATTGCACAGCTAGGCAGACATAATGTAATTTAGATCTTTGCTTTAGGCTTTGTGCATTTACATTGTATCCTTCCAAGTACTGACTGGCTGAGTTTGAGTGTATGCATAGTAGAGATACACGGTTGATCAAATCAGGCAGCAAGATTGAGAATGGATAATTCTCTATACTCTATTCTCCAGAATGAGTGAAATGGCAACTAATGAACACTTAGAGGAAAAAGTGGCCCACCTCTATTGTAAAGAAGGAGACATTAAAATTTAATTTTGAAAGATGATCTCTATCCAAAACTGGCATGCTGTATAGAGAAAGCCTGTAATCAATGACATTCTTCAAGTAGGCTCTCATGGCATCTTTCACCCAAGTCTCTAAGAAAAAGCCTCCCCATTACTTTAGAAAGGAGGGCTGTCATAAGACCATCTATCACAGTGATGCCGAACCTTTTTGGCACTGAGTGCCAAAACTGGAAGCAAGTGAGCCTGCATGCGCACTTGTGTGCCAGAAACTGAAAGAACACATGATTTTGGTCCGCACATGTGCGCAGCTTCGGGTTTCCACACATGCACAAGACCAGCTGTCCTGTGCGCATGTGTCGGTTCTGCTTGGCGGCCTTTCGGGTCCCCCAGGATGAAGGGCCCCTCCCCAGCCTGGGGCGAGGGGAGGCGGCGGCGGCCACTTCGCTGCCCGTCACCAAAGAGGGGGAAAATACCCCTCTCCAGCTGGAGCCCTTCCTAGCTGCATGGACTGCTCTCCTGCTGCTTGCTTGGGGGGAGGGGGAGAAGATCCAGACCGCATGTTCTTGCCAGCAGCTCTGGGAGGAAAAATGAAACTGAAAATGCAGGTGGCCCGTGCGTATGCGTGTTCCAGAACCCGGAAGAGAAACAGGTGATGGCTCTGCATGCCCAAAGAGTTGGCTCTGCGTGCCACTTCTGGCACGCGTGCCATAGGTTCACCATCACTGATCTATCAGATATCAGAAATTTAATTGATAATGGTCTTTGGGCAGAATATATAGGCCCACAAAGTGTCTAACAAGTTAAGTATCTCCCATCTTGTTTCTGCTGGAAGTAATTGATTGTGAAACTGACTGCCTGAACAAATAAGAAAGTGTAAACTTGATTTTCATTCTGGAGAATGGAAGGTATTATACAGGATAGCTATTGAAAAAAATGCGGTCTTATGTGAAAGGTAAGAAAGATTTGGAATAGAGTTCCCTGGATCAAGCCTAGGAAAAAAATATGTCACATGATCTTTGTCCTTACTAGTTGACAGAAATTACCACAATAATAAATGCATTCCTCATAACAACAGACAATTTCTATATATTTCCCATGGAGAGAGTAAGAAAAGACAGAAACTTAATACAAATATTTATAAATCGTGATTACCCTAAATAGAAGTTCTTAATTTTCAATCATGCTTCATATTGTCAGAGAAATATTTGTGATCTCAGGGGACATTGAGATCTAATTACATGGCCTGCTCCCATCTTTAAAAATACTATTAAACAATAAAAAACACTATATATAAATCTGAAGCACAAGTCTCTGGAAAGTTTTTTTTTCAGTGGTGTTGGTGGTGGGGAGACACTAAACAGCTTTTAAAAAATATGTTACATTCCAAAAATATTTACAAAGATAAGATTTTTCCTAATGATTACCATATCAAGCAAATACGCAAAAAAATGAGAAAGTTTCTGAACCAAAAAGTATAACGGGAATCTTGATCACTGTGAGAACAGAAAATTTTAAAGTTTTAAGTATTTTTAGTTACAATGAAACGAGGAACATCTAGTGATTTTAATTCCAAAAAGTGGAATGCGATGACTTTAAATCATGTTCTTATCTGAGCTGCATACAACAGACGCTCTAAAGGTAACACTTACTAGAACACAACTAAAACATGTGTAAATCAAATTTAATGGTGAAGCTGTCCGACTCTATTACAATATAAATTATAAATCAGTTACAATATAAATCTCTCATTTTTCTCTGTGTAAGAGATTGGTATGGTATAGGGTTTCTTGCTTGAGCAAGGGGTTGGACTAGAAGACCTCCAATGACCCTGCTAAATCTGTTTTTCTGTTATATCAAATCTTAGCCAAAGACTATATAATTCTGTATAGTTCTTACAAATTTTGTGTTGAAAATTCTGGTTCAGAATTTCGACAACCTATTTCATGACACCTGAAATGGTCATAACAACTCCAGGGCAGAGTGCTCTTTTTTTTCTATACTAATGTAACATTTTATGCCTATTGTACTCCACCAGGTGAGGTTATTCCTTTTGTTTTCTCTAGTAATTTAATATAATTTTAGAAAATCTGAGTTTTCCTCAAAATTTGGCAACATATTCTATTCTACGAAACCTGTATGCATTTCAAAATCATACCAAACAATAGGGGTGGATAACTTACCCAATGGTGCAAAATTGTGGATTCCTTCTGCATTATCAGGCTCTGAAGCTAGTACTCTTGCTTTCAAAGTACCATCTGTTGCCTTGCTCGGGCCAGAGTCTAGGAATTTCATAATAGTTGAAACCATGCTTCTTGCGGTATTTACAATGGCTCTGGTACTGGTCACCATGTTATTGCAAATGAGCTGAACACCTCCTAAGAAAGAGAGTCAATAAATCCTGAGAATAACAATATGAACGGTTACCATTTAAACAGCTTTGACAAAAAGCTGAGTACAGTTTATTAAAAATCTGGAAAAAATTATGCCTACACAGAGAGGATATGCAAACTTCTTTGGCCAGGATTTAAACCATATTTGAGACCAGCCTCTTTGGAACTATTTCCCCTCACATGCTCCCTTCCTTTCTCCTGTTCTCTTAGTAGTCATAAACTGTTAGAGCAAAAATGCAGTCTGAACTACACAAATTGGGAAGGCTGCGTAGGGACAGAAGGAGCCATTTAGCTCAAATGCAAACCTGTTTTGATTGTAATTTTGATTAATTTGATTGTAATTTCAGTATATTTATAGAAAATGGAAAAGAAGATCCTTACCCATATCATGAAAAGCTTTCAGTGCCTCACTGGTATCCAGCACTCTTAAAATGAACCATAGCAAAGGTTCGGACAACTGGCAAGTGGCAAGAGAACCCTAGTATAAATACAAAAAACCCCAAAATATTTACTTAGATGTACATAATTAATTGATAAGTTAGCTAAATAAGTTGGCTTCTTACTACAGAGGAACAATGATCTATTTCTGTTTATTTCTGTTTTTATTTTAAACAATTAAAATAAATGAAAGAACACAATTCTCACAATATCTGAACTGTTTCTCACCCTTCTGAAACTAAAATTGAGTTTGAAGTGAACTGAAGAGCAGTGAAACAAATCTGTCAATGCCCACTATACCTATTGCAAAGAATAATGTCTATAACTTATATTAATAAAGTATCTGTTAATATTTTCATCTCAGAGTAATTTAAAGGATTCGTCCATGTTTAATAACTGGGCTGAAAAAAGAACTTACTGAAAAGAACTAAAAGAGCAACTAAGTTAGCCAAACAGATTTAGATTAAACATCCATTGCTCCTTTTTTTCAATGGATCCCTATTTAATTCAGTTCAAGTTTATAACACAGAAATGGAGAGTTGGTCACTTACTGTGAACTTCCATTCTCGGTGTAGAACTACAAGGGGTGGAGCTCCTGTTGAATCCCCAGTCCGTTTTTGCCTTGCAGTCAGTCAGATGAACTCGGTTTTCTTCTTCAGAATTTAATGAACTAGTCTTTCTACGATATTGAGGGGCAGGGGACCTTATTTCCAGGAGTTCATCTGACTGACTGCAAGGCAAAAAAGGACTGGGGATTTAACGGGAGCTCCACCCCTTGTAGTTTGATCTTGCCTGACCAAGGGGCGGAGCGCAGTCCTTTTCACTGAGACCATCATGGCAGTCCATGGGAAAAAGACTGTAATCACCAGTCCAAACAACTTCCCTAAGCCTTCAGCAGAGAGGGAGGATCAGAAATTAATTACAAGGTAATAGTTTGAACACTTACTTGTCTCCCCATATACCCACAGGCCATGTAGGTAAGAATTGGCTGAAGCATCACTTGCACCGTTGTAGCTTTTTTACTGAGTGTTGTTAGTATAGTAAATAGCCCATCTCCAACTGATATGGCGTCCAATCCTCCATGAAAATTCTCATGTTTTGTAAGATGTAAACCACTGGCTCCTAGGATATAAAAAATTGCATAAATATGAAGACACTGGGAAACAGTGAATTATTTAAGATAGCATTATCCCTTTAATTCAGGATGATCTCTCTACCTGTCCTCCCCCCCTCCCAAAAAAATAATATAAAATTATCAACTCATGTTTTTTGTTGAAGGACAAATAACATACAAGACAGTAAGTTTAGCATACTCGTATTTCACTATCATGCATATTAATAACAAAAGAAAAACACAAAAGTTGATTTATAATGCCATTTTCAGTGCAGCTTTGTAGGTTTCAATGGGCAGAAAATAGCAATAATAGTATATTGTTTTCTGTTTTTTACACTGTCGTATGAGAGTGGGACCTTTCCCTTTCAAAATCTATCTTCTTGAACTCCTTTCTGAGACAAACATACCTATTCACATATTAGGACAACATATTCTGAGTCAATTACGTAGTAAATATTTTGACTTAGTATGGATGGAAACTAATCTCTCTCTCTTAGTATTTCATAGAAGTCCATAACACTTTATGTAGTAAAACAACTCTAGAATCAGTAGTGATATTCAACCGGTTTGCACTGATTCTCAGGAACCGGTAGCGGCGATTTCCCATGGTTCTCCAAACCGGTAAAATCACCACTGGCTTGCCCCGCCCCCTCCAGCCTACCGCTGGCCCCGCCCCCCATTTCAACCCACCGTCTGCTGCTCAGCCTGGCCACTAATTAACCCTGACTAATTTAAGTTGCCTCGCTTCGCTTCCCGCCATTCACACTCATGACTCTGCTCGCCTCGCCTCCTGCCTGAGTCACCTCATTCTCAACACCTCATCGATTCGTCAACTCATCGTCTTGACTGACAGTCAGGTAAGGGAGGGCACCTAGCTGTGGCTGCCCCACCACCAAGCACCGTTAAATTTCCTGCAGCAAGCGGGGGTTGGTTGGTGTGTGGGAGACTGAAGGCTGGAGTCTCCACTTCTAAAGTTCCTTTAAAACTCCGCTTTCTCGCCACGGAGTGAGAGCCATCCAGGCAGCCTCGGTAATTCTGAAGGGCAGGGGCTACCTGGCTGGCTGCCTGGCTGGAGCAGCCGCAGCAAGGAAGGGGAATTTTAAATGAAGTTTAAAAGCGGAGACTATCTCCAGCCTCGGAGACGCTGCTAGCTGTGGGGAATTTATGCTGAGCTCAACGAAGTTTAGAAGAAGCACTCCTTGCCGCGGACTAAGATTGGGGCAGCCGCGACAAGAAAGGGGAGTTTTAAACAACCTTTACAAGCAGAGACTGTCTCCAGCCTTCAGAGACCCAAAGTGCTTCTTCTAAACTTTGTTGAGCTCAGCATAAATTCCCCGCAGCTAGCAGGGTCTCCAAAGGCTGGAGACAGTCTCCACTTCTAAACTTCATTTAAAACTCCCCTTCCTTGCCACGGACTAAGATTGGAGCAGCCGCAACAAGAAAGGGAATTTTAAACACACTTTAGAAGCTGAGACTGCGGGCTTTGGGAGGTGCCCAGACTGCAAAGGTTTCCCCCAAAACCTTTGCAGTCCCGGCAAAAGAAAACCGAAAGCCGTGGGACAAACTTCAGGGCTTTGGGAAGTTTTTTGAAAAAACTGCATTGACTGAGTAGGCGTGGCCAGTTCAATGATGACACTCACAGCAAGGTTGGCCACCCCCACTCAGTCACACTCCACCACAAGGCCACCCCCACAGAACCGGTGGTGGGATTATTTGAATCCCACCACTGTCTAGAATGTTTACAAGAATGTTTGACTGCTACAAACTCTGCACTCTTTCCAGTGCCAGATTAAGAGAAAGTATGGTATTGTGATTAAACTGGTGGATTAGGAATAGGGAAAGACATTCAGATGGACCAGGAACCATGGAGGTGCCCTTGGTGACTTTGGGCTGGTCAGCTCAAGATACTTCACAGGTAGCTGCAAAGTTGTTATTGAGGATATAAATTGAAGGATGAAATACTACATATGCCATTTTGAATTTCTGGAAGAAAGGTGGAATGTGTATCTAATGAAAATACGTTTGCTAAAGCATTTTAAAAGAAATTTATTCAGTTTCTCTTTCCATTTCGGTTGGTTTTATTTTGCTTAATAGGCTATTGCATTTTTTCTGTTATTTGCATTACATTTGTATATTTGATATGGATATTTTTCCAATTATCGCACACCATCCTTCATTTTTTAAAATACATTTTAAAGGATAACTTGAGCTTGTTTGGTATGTGGGGAAGAACAGGGTTTAACACTGATTTTTATTTTCACTTGTACCTGAGCTATTCCAGCTTGTCTGTGTAGTTGCTAGGGGTCAAAACTGTCTCGATCACAAATGATCATTCATTCATTCATTCATTCAGATTATATCAAAATATTTGAAATACAGAATATTCTTACAAACAAAAACTCTAGAGCCAACTTATTTAAATATGGGTGTAGCTGGGACGACAGCAGGCAGTATTATGGATTATCTAAGAATTGCACACAAGCTACTCTGATCTTTTGAGATGGTTAAGCAGGATACAGAAATTATATACATGCATATTTAAAATACCTACCAATGATCATTGCCATAGCACTGCTATTACACTGGCCCAGAGCAGACAGAATCTGGCTCATAATTTGTTGGTTTGCTAAGACTAGGTCAGCTACATAGACAGTGGAGCCTTGAGAACTCCCACTGTTTCCATTGCTATCTTTTCCACCAGAAACCTTTTCTTCGTCGGAGACGCTGTCCATGGTGCTGCTGGCCACCTGAGCCCGAGCACTATATTCTCTGTTGCTTGAAAGAGGCAGCTGAACCAGGATATTGACCAACTTGAGCAAATCAAACATGAGCTGATCCCTTGTCATCTCTCCACAGACTGCTTTGGCATCCCCTGGCCGGATGATATTAGCAAAGAGACCTCCAAAACACGCTCGGGCACCCACTGAACTGTCAGAACCACTACGAGACATTACTTTGTCGGTACACGTAATGTAATGGTGCACTAGAAATGTGATGGATTCAACGACAGCGGAAATGGTGCTCACTGAAACGACTTCAAAATTCTGCTCAAGGGTAAATTCCAAAAGCTTCACTTGTGCATCCAGAGGACCCTGGCCAGTCTGGAAAGCACCCCTGGAAATAAAGGGAAATGAAAATTAGGGTTATTTGGGCTGATGAAAATAAAAATACATGCATGTATACATACTGCATATTTATATTTTATTATATAAGTTTAGCAAAAACCTGGACAGAAATAAAAATAAATATCAGAAGACACACACACACATGCACACACAAAATAAGGAATGAAACGTAAGACGAAATTGTAAAAACAGTTTTCATTAACACATTTCCCCCTTGTTTTCCATTTTTTTCAACCAGTAACCATTACTTAAGTATTTATCATTAAACATTAAACATTGCAGATTGTTGTTTATATTTTAAGTCATTTTAACAATTATTTTGATTAATCTTTTAATTATTTTCCTTGAAAACATATTCCAAGTGCATAATTTTATTTTGCTGTGTAGCATGTCATGTATAAACGAGCCATTTCTTTTCTTCTTTTTTTGTGAAAAACTTAGTCCCCGCTCCCCCACCAGCTGCTTCAAATGATTCAAAGAACAGCAATATTGAACCGATCTTAATAATAGGCAACCACAGATTGATTACGGAAACAGGCTCACCAAACTATGGTTTTGGTTTCTCTTGGTACTGCCTAAAGGATCTGAAAAGGGCACTCTGTAAAGCTGGGGTGTCTGAGCCAATATGGTTTGTGCAGTAGCCCTTTCCTTTGTTTGTATACACCTAGTTTCTGATTCATTTTCTGAACCACTGCTCATTTTATTGTAAGCTTCAAAGAACAACAATGCATAGTGATGCATAGTTATTTAGTGAAATAACTTCCATGATCTCAGATATCGTCTTTATTGTTTACATGTATTGCTCTTTTTGGATATTTTTTTTTTAATTAATCATTCTCTTGGCTTGCCAATAGAATTTCATGCTGGTGGCTTTCAGTTTTACTTCACTTGGTCCAAAATAATTATGGTTAGGGTTTATTTTTTAATTATGAATTCTGATAAAACTGTTTTTCTTTCTTTCTCAATTCTGGTTTCCAGGAATACTCTTAATATGTTTAACAGGTCAGAAACAATGGTAATTTAAAATCCATGTGCAGAAAATTGACAAATTGTAAAAATAAACATATGCAATGTTTCTATAATCCCAAACTATAAATTTTGGTGTTTATAATAAACATTACCTCTCAATTGAAAGAATATGTATCAACTTTAATAAAAATTCACTGAACATCTGAGGGCATGCCGAAGAAAGATGCACTTGTAAACGCGTAAGGAATTCTTGCATAGCTTGGGTCGCTGTTGGGCCAACCTGAAAGAGATTTAAAGAAGCATTTCCATTATATTCTGAATAGATTTTCTGAAAACGTTTCAAAGACTTTGTTAAAGAATAGATGGATGATAGTTAAACTGTCTTATCAACCCAATGTTTAGGATATATCATTAAAATTGCATTCCATTCTGATTTCAAGGGAACAGAGATCTACATATTCACATTTAAAACTGCAATGTTAATTGGTAGGTTTATTATTTATATTATTTCTCTTAAAGATTAACATTTATCTATAAATCAAATCAGCAAACAAAATTAATAAGGAAAATATTACCTGTGGACTGTGTTGATTTGTTCCATGGGGATTTGTTCCAGAAAGAAACTTCACTAAAATATGAATAAGATTAGGATCTGATACCAATAGCTGGGCAGTACTTTCCTGAGATGTAATGGCACTACTAGAACCAGCTGTAAGACAAATAAAAGGTTGGTTCTTCTTCAGCCTAAATTATAGTACCTATGACTCTGAAATGTTTATTCTATATATACAGTATTCTGAAATTCTGAATTTTAAAATACATTCATTTCCAAATATCAGAATTAATTTGCACGTTCTTGGCAGTACCTGAAGACATTCCAAAATGCCAGGAGGGTTAATAAAGTAGGGATCTCATTCTATTATTTAAAAGAGACCCTGGTCTCTAGCTGACTTAGTGAATATCTTAAATACTTAGCCTTAATAAGGTACCAGATCTCTTTCATAGCTCCATCTGCCACTTTCAAAACAAAAGAAGGGCCAGCAGTTTCAAACAGCCAAGGTGTATGGGGAAAATATATATAGGAGGAAGCAACAGCTATGTTTATCAATATTATTTATCAACATTATCAAAACTGGAAATAAACAATGCATCTTTGCGGCTACCAGAATTTGGAAAACACATCATGGATGCTTACAGATATTCTCACAAAATGGCTACTATGAGTAAGTTTATGTTTATGTTTATTGAATTTATACCCTGCCTCTCTTCCCCAATCAAGGTAAGAGTAAGTCTTTAACAAAGTATTGGATTGGACATAGTTAGTCACAAAACACAGTAGCATCTAAGAATGTATATGACTATTCCACTTTAACATTGTCTTCCTTTTCTGTGTAGGTAGCCATACTGCAAGAGCAGGAATCTATATCCATCTAATTTTTGCTTGATAAGAATGTTTATGCAGCCTATGCTAATAAATGTAAGTGATCTCCAAAATGTACGGTATCAAATTAATAATGTTTTGAATTCTCAGGAATACTCTGTTTCAAATCCATAATCTGTATTTTGGGCTGGAGACAGCTGTTCTGACTTTACTGGAAGTGTCCTAGCACTTTCTTAAGTGTTTGGACTCAATCTGAATTCAAACAGAATTATTGCAAAGTCAACATATTTTTAGACTAGAACCATATGGGCAGGGATGGGTTACCCACTTTGTGGATGTGCTTCCCGATCGGCTGTCAAAAGCGTGCTGCACGGGGTCGCCTTAAAAATCTTGCACTGCTGTTGGATCAGAGTGTTTTCAGAATACCACGAAGATTTTGAAGGCGATCCCGCGCAGCGTGCTTTTGACAGCTGATCGGGAAGCGCGTCCACAAAGCAGGTAACCAGCAAACCGGGAGAAACCCATCCCTACATATAGGAAAATTTTTATGCTCAGGGCAGAACAATTGAACTTAAACTCAAAACTGTTTTGAGCCCAGAACAGCCATAAACTCCTAATAAATGCATTTAGATATTCATCTTTTCTTTCAGGTATATTAATTTTTCAATTTGCTTTTTAAGAACAGATTTAAAAAAAAATTAAATTAGGTGCTGGATGCATGAAGGTATTTTCAGGCATACTGCTGCTAATGGAGACATTATCTATCCAGTCATTGCTATCCACTATTCAGTATAAACCTATGGAGTTGATATGGTCTATACAAAGCATATTTTGTGTAATGATCTAATATGTTGTGAACTGAAATCTGGATTCATTTGATCAGTAATTCCCCAAGTTCCATACATTGAATTAATAAAAGAGGTTCTTATTTTATGCTGATATTTTAAAAAATACACTTATAAAAATGAGACATCAACTTTTGGTGTCCACTTCTTTTAGTCAAAACAATTTTTAAAATTTACTATTTTATAAAACGATAATTACATCTGTAACTTAACTTGAACTTACAATTGAACTGCATGTTTGTCATGAGAGTTAGGCTGTGAAGTACAAGGCACCATGTTCGCAGCAAGGTATTAGGATACCATGCCAAGACAGTCAGGAAGCTAGTTATTGATGCTGGAAAAAAACCACCAAAGAAATAAAAAAATAGCATATCACATCATAAGTTGCAGTTTTTGGTATTATTGTTGAATTACTTGAAAAGGGAATTGACCATTTTTTTAGATAAAGAAAAATACCCATTATGCCAGAGCCTTTAGTCTTTGGATCTTCTAAGCAAGTAAATAAACTACATATGTCACTTAGGAATAACATGCATGAAACTGGAAGGGTGACTCAGGAAAATTTGTTATAATTTCATCAGCATTAAAGATAAAAAAAATAATTATAAAACTCTGGTTTTGCTTTGGCTTCATTGTTTCCTCTCTGTTGAAACGAAGACCAAGACTTTTATTTATTTATTGTAGCAGTCTTATTCCTGTATCCATAGCAATTAATAGAGTTGCTGTCATAGATTGTCTACAGCAGGGGTGTCAAACTCATGCCGTCATGTTATGGTCACGTGACGTGTTGCAACTTTTTCTCTCTTTGCTAAACTGGAGGTGGCCATGGGCAGCGCGTGATGCATCTGGTCCATGAGTTTGAAACCCCTGGTCTACAGCTACCTGGGATCATTTAACATGTTGTCAGTGTGTTCAGAATATGTCCAAAATCTACATGCAGAAATCAAGCAATTTCCAACATAAAAACAAATTCTATGTTGGACATCTGTGCAAGAATTTGATAATATATGAAGCAGCATTTGTTGTCTTATTTAGGTAATGAGCATACGGCATATTAAAGGCCGAATTAGTCAACTGACCCAAGGATAAGTAGTATTGCTTTTTTTCTTTACAGACTAATAAAAAGCGGTAGTAATATAACCCTCAAGCTTAGGTACTTGTACATTGTGCAGCCCCCCAGAGATAGAAAAATAGAAGAAAGCAGGCACCAAATATTTGGGGGAGATGTGCAGTCTAGATACATGAAATATAAATATGTGTATGTGTGTATGTGTATGCCTACATACATACATAGGTAGTCCTCAACCTACGACCACAATTGAGCCCAAAATTCATGTTGCTAAGTGAGACTATTATTGAGTTTTGCCCCATTTTACAACTTTTCTTGTAAATTCACTCATTTGTTAAGTGAATCACTGCAGTTGTTAAGTTAGTAACACAGTTATTAAGTGAATCAGGCTTTCCCATTCACTTTGCTTGTCAGAAGGTTGCAAATGGTGATCCCATGACCCCAGGACACTGGAACTGTCATAAATATGAACCAGTTGTTAAGCATCCAAATGATGGTTCCATGACCATGGTGATGCTGCAATGGTCATTAAGTATGAAAAATGAGAAGTCATTTTTTTTCAATGGAAACATCGAATGGCCCACTAACGGTTGTTAGTCAAGGACATACAATCAGGGAGATTAAAAGTGCTAAAATGTATTTTGAAGAAAATTGATTGGAGATTCTACAGTGTGGTAAATACAGAATTCCTTTCAAATAAAAGAAACCCAGGAATTTATTTTTATTAAATTTCTATACCGCCCATCTCACCTAAGTTGGTATACAACAGCAGAGAACATACCACAGAATAAGACGGAATTCACCTATACTAACTAATCTAAAGTTTGAATGAGAAAAAGAAACCGAACTGATTCTGTAATCTGCACATTTTATAATTTTAAATACTCCTCAATTGCTTAAGTATACTAAGTATTAGCCTAAAGACCATTTATCTATCCATCAATCCATCAATCCATCCACCCACCCACCCATCCATCCATCCATCCATCCATCCATCCATCCATCCATCCATCCATCCATCCATCCA
>JANHGC010004455.1:193568-204647 GCA_027560395.1 Boaedon fuliginosus | reverse complement strand
GCTGCATTCTGTACCAGTTGAAGTCTCTGGGTGCTCTTCAAGGGCAGCCCCATGTAGAGCGTGTTGCAGTAGTCCAATTGAGAGGTGCATGGAGAAGGGGTTGCACAACATTTAAACACAGGGAGGCTAAGGATGTGGCCAACAGGTTCTACTAATGTTGAGGAAGGCCTGAGGTTTCGGGCATACTCAGTGGTGGGATTCAAATAATTTAACCACTGGTTCGCCCAGGCTGTCGTGGGAGGCATGGCCCATCCCCGTCCTTCAGTTCTGCTGCACATGCGGGATGAGCCTCCTGCGACAGCCAACCTGACCCTGGGTGAAGCGGTTACGAAATTACCCCCCAATCAAAGTGGATCCTGGGCACTGCGCCATGCCGCAATGGAGAAATTGGGTAATGGAGTGGCCGGCACGAGGGAAGGAGGAGGAGCAGGGAGAAGAAAGAGGGAAAACTGCCTTATCCTTCCGTTATCCTGGCCACTCCATTGCCCATTTCTCCATCGCAGTGCAGCGTAGCGCCCAGGATCCACAACCGTTTCGCCCGAACCGGTGCAAACCAGTTGAATCCCAACCCTGCCCATACTTCCTTCCTTCACACATTTGAGGAACAAATGAAGGTGAGCTTCTTAAAAAGGGATTTGAAGCAGGCTCTTCTGTGACAAGCTTAGTACAGCTCATTCCCACTGAATTTGCAGATATATCCAAGGAAAGAATTCTAAACCTGGCACTTTTTTAAAAAAGCGAATTTGAAAATATTCATTGCAGTTAAATGCAAAGCATATAGCAAACTTTATTCTGGGGGTCCTTGGTGTGCTCTCTCTGGTTGTTTTCTCGCAGACATGAAGAATGCAAAGGACCTGCTGTCTGCAAGGAATATAAATCCTTCCATTCCCCACCATCCAGTCAGAGCTGAAGAAGCTTCTTGGATGAGAAGCGAAACATCATCAAAGAAAAAAGAAAGAAAGTCCAGTTGCCTCCTGAAAAAGCACTTTTTGTTAAATCAATTTTAACAGATTGTGGTAAGTTTGCATTGATACCTGTTCAGGCAGAATTCCTAGGTTATATTACTTGTGTGTATGTTTATAACATTAACATATACACAGAGCAGAATTGACTAATAAGTGAAAACAAGATTAGTATTAAGACAGAAAAGAATATCAAACAAAGAAAACCAGGTAGAAAATATCAGAAGAAATCAAATTTGATTCCAAAAACAAAACCCTTAATCTTACCTCCAGTCGCAGCTGCAGGTAAATAAGATATATTGCCAAGCAAAGCCTTCAGAAGGACCGAGCTAAATCCTTGTTGACTTGGTTCAAATTTCCCATTACTACAAAAATATATAATCAATTTTATTTTAGTATTTTATTTTGTTTATCAGCAAACATTATTCAAAACTTTTTTTAACATCCATAGGTCTCAGCAGAGAAAGTGCTTAATCAATGTGCCATCTAATTTCCATCTATCTAGAAATACTCAGTTTGGTGTAAATGGCTCCTATAGACACAGGATTGAGCTACAAAATGTTTATTTTCTCTATAAAAGATCATCTATGTTAACATATTTTACATCATGTTAGCTAGAATATTCAAGTAAAAGAAAACTTTTAAGCTGAAAAAAACCAAGTACCATCATTACCTTATGCAAAGAGCTAGAAATCGTGCACATTTATGTGCTATGCTTCGTCCAGCTTCAAAAAAGCATACTCGAATTATGTGGAAAAGACATGTCCTCGTTTTAGACAACAAGCTCTCATTGGTTTCTCTTGAACTGAAACATTGAGAACAAAAGCAGACTTTATAACCCAATCATTACTTTTGAGTACATTTCTAACAAAGGTAAAAAATTTGTTAAGGAGTTCCTTTATTTATTCTTTTTTTTTTTACCTCCCTGGTCCATTGGATTGAACTCCTGCTAGCCAACACAGGATATCTAATACAAGACTTTGAGCATGTTCTGTCACAACTCCATCTTCTGCCTTTTTGCAAAGGCTGTTAAGAAGTCTTTCATGAAATTCTGAAAACTGTAACATGGCACACCTCTGAACTCTAGAAAAGGAATAATATACAATAAGAAAGAAGGACGTTAATCAGTGAACTGAGGGTAAACTATTACTGCTTTTTTTAATAGCAGCGCTAAGGTTTTTGAAGAAGGAAGTAAAAAACTGTAGGGTTTCTCTCTAATGTGGTTTTAGAAAGTTCTGAAACTCTTAGATTTGAAATTCAAAACTTGTCTTGAAATCTATGTTATTTAAACAACCCGCTAAAACCACTCTTGATTACATATAGGTAATGCTCAATTACAACTATTTATTCAGCAATCGTAATTATGATGGTGTGGAAAAATAGACTTATGATCCATGCCCAAAGTTTTATTATTTTGTCCCTGGGTGTCGCAAGATCAAAATTGGCATCCCAATCGCACTTATGACTGCATGGGAGCTGCAAATCTGCCCTACATGGGTGGGGGGAGTTGCTACAGCCCTGCAGTCATAAACACTGCTAGGCTGGGTGGAGATCCTGATGCTTCTAGGGGCAGCTGTGGTTTTGCACCAAATTGCAGCACCCCAACTCACTACACTGAGCCTTCCCCACCCCATGGCACCTCCACTTACCAACCCATGATTCTTGGGTGATGGTAGCCAGGAGTGATGGGATTGCAGTTGTTAAGCAACTGACATCTCACTTTACATAGTAAAGCGAGTAGAATGCTTAGTAACTGAAATTCTGATCCCATTTGTGGCCATAAGTTGAAGACTACTTGTAACATGAAGATGATGATGGACATTGAATTTGTCTTCTAGTTCAATGTGCAAAAGAAGCTAGGGTAGAAAATCTTAAGTGTGTTTTTTCTTTTACTATTTTACAAACGCTTAATTTTCTAAAGGTTCTGTTTTCATCAAAAGGATCTACTATACAGCTAGTCCTCAACCTACAACCTTTCCTTTTGTAACTGTTCAAAATTATAATGGCATTGAAAAAAATGACTTATGACTTATGGTTTTTACACTTACGACAATTGCAGCATCCCCAATGGTCATGTGATAAAAATTCAGGCTCTTGACCACTGGCATGTATTTAATGACAGCTGCCATGTCTCAGGGTCATGTGTGATTTGTAACCTTTCCAGCTGGCTTCCAACAAGCAAAGTCAATGGGGGGAAGCCAGGTTCATTTAACAACTGCATGATTCAATTAACAACTGCAGTGATTTGAGTAACTGGAAAAAAAAGGTCCTAAAACAGGGCACAATTCACTTAACTGTCTTGCTTAGGAATGGAAATTTGGGCTCCATTTTGGTCATAAGTCAAGGACCACCATAGAGTGAGCCAGTTTAGTAATTAAGATGCTGGACTAGGAGCAGGACATTCTGATTTTTAGTCCTGCTTTAAGCATAAAAGCTAGCTGAGTCACTTTGAGTCAGTCACTCTGTCTCAGCTGTAGAAAAAAGGTACCAGCAAACAACTATTAAAACGTTGTCTATAAAACTGCATGAACTTGTAAGTATAGTTGTCAAATCTGACTTGAGGGGGAAAAAATTTAAGATTTGCCATATAATTTTCAATTATTTTAATTAAATCTAAGTTAAAAATTAAAACTTTATTTTTATATTCAATAACTATAGTTATAGTTCAATATAGCTAGCCTGTCTTATATTATTGTCTTATAAATTATTGTTTGAGATACAAGGTAGCTCAATATAATAATATCAATAATACATTAACCTAAATTCTTTTTGAATGCAAGTTTAAAAATGTATTTATAAAATATACTCACTGATAACCAACTAACCTTTCCTTTGAAATAGATGTTTTTTTAAATCTTCTAATCGTTACGGAGACTTCTTGTAGCAAATCACATCCTCGTAGGTTGTCAGATTTCCGTGAGGAAGTACTGGTTTCTGCTTTATTAGAAGACTTGTCCTGTTATTAAAAAACAACTCATGTATTTGAAAAGTCATACTCTGTATATATTCAGGTGTTTTTCACTTTGCCAGATTATGAAAATTATTTAAATTATTATCCTCTAATACCAAAACACATTTTCTGAGAATTTAAAAATTAACTAAATATGGGGAAATGATTAGAAAACAATACAGTGATATTATCAAAAAAATGATGCAAGTTCTACATGTTAGGTCTGCATATCATTTTAAACTAGGTTCAGCAGTTAAGCATATTGTCAGGAATATGAGATTCTGAAAAGTATAATGATAATATTTATATGTCATGCTAAGCATGTTAGTGTATTGTGAACAGACTGCAATAGGCTCCTGCATTTGTCCCTTAGCCGCTTCCTGAATAACCAGAAATGTTTAATTTGAAATGTCTATTATACATGAAAGTAAAGTAAAATTGCTGTGTGGATCATGTTAGAACTGTTGTTAATTTTGATTATGGTTAACTCTATTTTGGAGTACATTAATTGGATCAGACAGTTCAGATCATGGAAAGTAGCTATCCTACTATCCCTTAGACCATGCATAGAACTCTGTATCTAGTTCTGGACATCATATTTCAAAACTAATGGTGACAAACTGAAGCAAATTCAGAGGCTTTTCAACGATGAAGGATCTGAAATCCAAGTCTCATTAGGCATGATTATAGGGCTTGGGTATGTTAAGCCAAAGGAATAAAAGTACCGGTTCAGGATAAATATCTAGAAGAATCTTCTTTCTGACTACGTGACTGGAAATAGAACAAATTCTCCTTTGTAGAGATATTCAAACAGAGGTTGAATGGTATTTGTCAATGGAATCTAGTGGCTCTTGCCCTGAGCAAGGATTTGGATTAAATGACTTCCATGGTATTTTCCAATTCCAAGACTACTTGATTCTATGGTTTTGCTGATGGATAGTCCACCAGTTTCATACACAACCATTTTACTCTTAGCATTATCAATCTTACATTAATTATATATCTACATTATCATTACACAACTCGACACTTCAATCCTAACAAGATGACCTTGGGTGACCGATTAAAGGAAAATAATTTTGACCATCCTTTGTCTATATATCATTTAAATACCTTGCCTGCTGCAACTTTTGCTAAAAGTGATGCAAGTGAATGTCCTTTGTTATTTTGAGGTTTCAGAGATGGTATCCTTAAAACAGGCCAGATTCCTCCATTGCAGATTTCCTCTGTTACTCTGTCATTCACAGCTTTCACATGGATTAAAAATGAACGGTATTTGCCACCTGCCATGCCTAGAATCAAAGAGATAGATGTAAGGAAAATAAATTAATTCTTGAAAACTTGTTATGTATGCTGACATTAGAAACGGTTATCAGCCAACTTTTTAACCAGAATAACATTCACATTTTAAATGTCAGGAATCAATTCTAAATATCAGGTCTGTATCTAATCATTTAAAAAAAACCAAATAAACACATTTTAAATTTTGTTCCCTAAAGTATTCTGCCAAGAGTATTACCTTTTACAAGCTTTGGACTTGTGAGTGTCAACATTCCACCATGTCCGGATAAATCAAGTCCAGTAGCCAACCATACAGGTCCACACAAAATATCTTCTTTATGATCCTCTAAAAAGGGACATAGCCGAAGGCCTTTAAAAAAGTATAAAAAAGTAAAATTACACTGATCATAGCAAACAACTTTATCCATATACATATCAAATAATTCTTTTAAAATAATAGCATTGAAAGTAGGGTATATTCTTGAAAAGCCAACTCTTGTCTCATTTTGCTTTTCTATTTAATGAGATTTTCATTTCTATTTTTCTTTTCATAATTCATAATAAACAGAACTTTCTTCAGTACTTTGACGATTGTAGTATAGAATATTATGCTCTGTCAAATTTCTCTTTTAAATGTATCACTCATGAGCCTAATGTTTTTAGAAAGTTACTTTTCTTACATTGAATACAAAATTATTAACACATTTGTTGTCTCCAATGCTAGCATACCAAGTGGGCTTATATTCAAATTATAATGCCTGCATGATTATTTTTTAAGACCTAGACATTCAGTTTATTTCAATATTCATTAATTTATTTTAAAATTAGGATAAACTAAGACCTCCCTGGAACATTAGCATTTGAAAGAAGTGGGTGGCTTCATCCATTTCCTCCTCTAACTACAACAATTGCAATTGTTATATCACTAAGTAACAAATTCTTCATGCATCAGTATAATAAGAAAAAATAAAAGGACAATATTTACAAAAGTTCATTTCTAGAACTTCATTGTTGTTGCATTGGTTTCTTGTGATTATGTAGCAATTTATCAGGACTTGCATTCCTTTCAGTGGGAGGACACGAAGAATTAGCTATATATATAAAACAGAGGTGTGGATTTGTATGTGCTCTATACAAACCCACAACCCTGCAGAAATCTCGCCCAAATTTCACACATACCTTCCTTAGGGTTGCAAAATCAGCACTGGTGGGGTCATAGGGTTCTTTGCCCCCTTTCCCCCCCTCAAAAAGCGTGACAAAGGTTCTTTGCCCCCACCATCAGCAAAAATAGCTCGAAAAGGTTCTACTGAGCATGTGCAGGACAACCCCTTTTTTAAAATTCCACTTTTTAAAAATGTACCTTAGCTGAGGCAAGGGAGAAAGTGGGGAAGAGGAGCACTCTGCAAGGCTCCAATTCAGCCCCAAAGGGATTTCAGCTGCTTGCACCATTTTGGCACAAATATACTTTCTTTCAAAAAAAAAAAAAAGGAGCAAAGCCGGATCATCAGCTAGTAATAATATAATGGGACAAGTCTGTCAGAGAAAATCATACTTGAAAGTTACCAACTTATCAAGCAAAAATAGGAAGTAAAACTTGGTGGCACTTGCAATCTGACTATTGAGATTCCTTCCTGGATTGTTTTCAAGAAACCAATAAGACCTTTCCATTCTTTTGATTTTCTCAGTTACAATAATTTCTGATGGTTCTTTCAAGCAAATAGTGGCACTTGAATGAATTGTTTATGGAAGTTTTGGTAATCAAATTCCAGTATTTGATTACCAACTCTAATTATCAGACTGAATGTACAGTAATAAGTTAATTGTACTAAATTCATTCATATTTGAATGAATGAGGTAAAGTAGATTTTAGTCAGTAAAACCAGTAATAAGCAGGATCCCAGGATAAGAGAAACTGTTTATTTAGTTACTTAATTATGATTTATATAATTTATTCATCCACTGTTCTCACAATTGTAATTCTAAATGATAAATAAAGGATTAAAACCAAAGAACTATATAATACAATAACTTAATTAAATAAATGAATATCTTAGCAAAAAAACATCTTAAATAACAATGGAACCTATGTCCAGGGCCTAAAACCATTCCTTTTTCAATCAGTAAAGACAAGCACTAGAGGAAACTACTAACAGAACACAGAAGCAAAGTTTACTAGACTGCCTTCTAAAACTTATCTAGCAAACTTCTATTTGGCAGATATGTTTAAAAGAATGTTATACTTCAGCAAAACTCACACTGTGACTCTTCTACATCCATGTTTTGCATTTCTTCATTCAAATCATCCAGCCCTGTTTTTCCATTTCTTTCAATTTCATGATGAGCTGGTGACAGAGGAAAAGTTATCTGTCTATCTACAGCTGCTTCTGGGGAAGAAACACATAGGGAAAAAACACTTTCAGTTTTTTTTTAAATAGCACAATCTCTTTTGGAGCATAGTTTTATTACATAATATGTTGTGGATGTGTTATACAAATATTTTAAAATTTTTAAAATATTTTAAAACTATCATGAATCTTGAAGCAATTGGTGCTTGAAATTTCTTGGCTTTTGAGTGGTACAAACATATGAATGAAGCAGGGCAAGGATAAAAATTAAAATGGATTTTATTACTATTAATATGATCACCAATGCTATTATGATATTGATAAGAGTGTGGGCTTGTGGAGCAATTATTAGCAAAGTATTAAATCTGTAGTGATACCTACTGTTCACATTGGAACATTGTTCACCCATTATATTTCATTTCATTTGACACTGTTTTAACATGTTCAAGCTACTAATGGTTTAATAATACCATTTTAAAATATAAAAATATTATTGAAAGCAAATCGTTCAGCTATTATCTTACCATTGACTTTCCCTAAGCCAGGAGCTTTATTTTTCAATAAAGTCACTTGAATCTGTGGAATGTTTGTGATACTTGAATTCAAAACAAATTTGAAATCCACATGTCCAACCATACAAGCCTTTGGCAAAACCAGTTCAAAGACATGTTCATCCCAGCTGTTGCTACGAAGAAAAAAGATGGAGGAAGAAAATTATGTTCAATGAGATAAAGAGCTCCAATTTATTTTTATCTGCACAATAAGAAAATATGAATGTTTACAACTTTTCCATTAGTCTATTTTTGTATGATCCTAATTTTTAAAGTCTACCTAATTCAGTAACTTGAGATGCAATGACATTTTCAAGTTGAAATACTTTAGGAATGTATAGAAAATTTTGAATTTGCACTGATTTTGATTAAAAATGCCCCATTTCAAGTGTTTTACACATCATGCTTAACTGTAAAATGGTCTGATCATTAAATGTTAAAAAAGTATCTTAAACTCAGAACATTTTAAAATGAAAAGCAATATGCTGGCATACATGACAGGACATTTTGAGTTGAAATGGTTCAAATCTGAAATGACTGTACACCTCTAGGACATTGTTCTTCTATATAGATGTAGGCTACCTAAAAATTCTGGATTTAAAACCAATTTATAGAACGCATCAACTTCCAATCTTTACATGTAATATAATACAAATGAGACCCAGTTTATTCTGTTGGCTAAGGCACCAGGCTAGAAATCAGGAAATTGTGAGTTCTAATCCGGTTTTAGGCATGAAAGTTGGCTGGGTGACTTTGGCCTATTCTAAGTGCTGGAGAAGATTCTTGCGAGTCCCTTGGACTGCAAGGCGATCAAACCTGTCAGTGCTAGAGGAGATCAACCCTGACTGATCTTTAGAAGGCCAGATCCGGAAGATGAAACTTAAATACTTTGGCCACCAAATGAGAAGGAAGGATTCACTAGAGAAGAACCTAATGCTAGGAAAGATTGAGGGCAAAAGAAGAAGGGACGACAGAAAATGAGGTGGCTGGCTGGAGTCATTGAAGCAATCGGTGCGAGCTTAAATGAACTCCAGGGGATGGTAGAGGACAGGAAGGCCTGTAGCAAAGTTGTCCATGGGGTCACGATGGGCTGGACACAACTTCGCAACTAACAACGAACAAAAGTCTAATTCACCTCATAGGATTGTTGTTGTGGGGAAAACTGAAGGGGGAAGCAGTATTAGGTATATTTGCAAGTGTGAGTTACTTATAAAAATAATAAATAAGGGATTTTAAAAAATAATAAATATTAAAGAAGGCTCCTACTAGAGAATTCCATTTATAACTCAAGATATCAGGAGATGTTTAAATAAAGTAGGGAGGTAAATGTTCTATCAAAAATGATTTACCTATCAGTTTGCAATTTCCAAGTCCGGGTATGTTGAGCTGCATCTCCGTGATGCTGCTGGTGCAAGTGTTGTGGATGTCGCCTTTGTTGCTGTTCTTGTTGCACTTCAACCCAGCATGGTGGAACTGTAGCTGAGAATCGTGGTGTCAACGTTTCAAAACGAGTAAGCTCTACTAAAGACGTCAAAGTTTCAAGAGAGAATGGCTGGTCCACCAGAAGATCAACTCCTTTTTTAAAAAATTAGAAAGCAAAAAGTTTTTTAAAAATATTTAATCACGAAAAAATCAGTAGCGCCCACAAGAAGCTACAGCACTTTTTAAAATATTTAATTTGTCCTTTGATTCAGCTCCACTAAAACTAAACACACAAACACATTTCATGGCATCATGTTTCCATGCATGTTATGTTACAGAGCCTCTAGCCGGCATTTAGAAATAAAACTGATTAGCCATCTGCTGCTGGGGAAAAACAATCTATGAACATTCTGGTTCAAGTTTCAATATTCACTTTAGTTTGGAAAGCATATTTCTGCAAAAGTAACACACATAAAACAGATGAGAATTCTTGCAACAGGCAGGCACAATATAACCAAAAAAATGAAGCATACTGTTTATTTATGACTTTATAATGGTACTGTATTGCGTTTCTACAGTTCAATAGTATACCTTCTGAAAATACGAATGTAAGATTGAAGACTTACCTGTAATGCCTGGACTTGAAGGATTAGATAAAGGCTTTGTGCCTTCTATTAATTGCTCCGTGACTTTAGACAGAGATGCATCCACAAGAATATCAGCTTCATCAACATCATCACAAGTTCCTCCAATCTGGAGAAAATGAAGTTCTCCACCTAAAAGAAAGAGTTGAGAATTTAAATGGAAGTCCACAACAGTCCAAATTAAGCACATGCATGCACAAACTCGTTTTGACAAAATGCTTCAGTGGAGTGTATTTTCCTGGGTGAGACAGGTTTACTTCAAATCAGGTTTGGAGTATGTTGTATGGCACAGTAGTATTTCCTGATGGGATGATCTTTCTTAAGAAAATGGAGGAATTGGGATTCTTCTGACTCCCCAGGGTCAAGTTTTGATTCTGTTCTTGGAATACCACTGGCAGCAACTCCACTGTCACTTGAATTGTCAGTTCTCATGGTGCTCAAGAACTGTTGTTCATTTCCTTGGACATTCATTCCTTCAGGTTAGCAGATGATTGTTTTCTCCTATTCTACTTAATATCTATATAAAACTATATAAAACTATATAAAACTATCTATATAAAACACTAGGAGTTTTGCAGAGGTACATTCTGAGATAGCAACAAAAGATGATACCTAACTCCACCTCTATTTTCTAATAATTTCAGATGAGCCCCTGGGTATCCAGAAGAAACGTATTAAAACAATGGTCCAAAAAATGAACATAATACTTTTATATCTATAAAAGACAGATGGGGTGCGGATGTTTGTTTGTATGTGCTCTATACAAACTTTCAGTTCTGCACCAATCTACCTGCAAGCTGGCGGATAGGTAGTAAAGCGTAGTAAGCTCAGCAGTGTCAGAGTCTCCAAGGGTAGGTGCCCTTTTTGACCCCTTTTTGGGGGGGCAAAGAGGACACTCTTCAGTAACAAGCAGCAACTCTCTAC
>JANHGC010004455.1:150761-161063 GCA_027560395.1 Boaedon fuliginosus | reverse complement strand
GTAAAACACTGTGAAGTGGTGTGTAAGTCTAAGTGCTATTGCTATTACACAGAAAAGCGCACACTATTTTTAAGCAGAAAGTAGCACTTTTAGAGCTTTTATAAGTACAGGCATCCCTTTATATGAAAAGTAGATATAACTTGTTATTCAATTTTTAAAATTCTGTAGAGAGGGAACTAATAGAAGGCACATTTTAACGCCTTTTTGTTTTATTCCTGGCTTTGATTTCCAAGAATATATTCATAAAAAAATGGGTCCAATGACATGAGGGGGGTATAGAAGGAAAGACTGATGAAAACAGCATTACAGCACAAGCCTCACCCTGTTTCATGACACTCCTTACATCATGCACTGCACACATGCCCCAGTGTTGGGCTTGCAGTGTGATGCTCCTTTTATTATTCAGAGAAAAGCAACTAGATCCTGTGGATGTGTTGATTAATAAAGTCTAACATCGGGAATGGATTTACGTTATTTTCCTAAATGCTGATAACTTGAAATTAAGTTCCATCAAAATAAGAGAAAGTTAGGTCGAAACTTCATCTGCTTAATGATAAAATCTGCTGCTCGACTTACAGAATTGGCAGAAATTGAGCATTTAATTTGTCAGTAAAATCAACTGATAGCCACAGTAGTTCGTAGCGACTTATTTTTCTATTAAACAATGCATAATCGTTTAACTTATTCAAATACAACCAAATTTAATCCATATGAAAATGTTTAGAATTGCTGAAAAACAATATAGTAATATATTAAGAATTTTGCAAAGTATATACCGGTAGTTCCTTTTTTTCCAAGTCTCCTGGCTATATGTTAATTTGAGTGCAGTGAGATGACAATGTGCATCCAAAAATTCAAATTAAAAAAATGAAAAAGTAATTGTTTTTCTATGTGAATGAGCAACTCAATGCAATTTATGCCTTTGATTGCCAATTCGACAAAAGATATTTGTATGTCTATATCTGCTTATCTGAATAAGAAGACTAGATTAAATATATGCCTTGCAAATGATAAAGGTTGCTATGAAAATCCTTATAATGCAGAATGTTTTTTTCATTTGTAACTAATATACAATTATATTAAAGAACCATTTCAATAATGTCAATTCATATCAAACTTGATAATCAATTTGCAAATGCAACTTTGTGGCTAACAATTTTACCAACCCCAAAACCAGTTGACATAAACAGCAAAACAAGGTGTTATAAAATAAGTTCAATTTTGAAGAAAGCAATGTTTATTCTATTGAAGATTTTTTTCAGAATCATACTATTTATTTAAACTTTTTTCCACTTACCACTTTCATAAAGCTGTAGATAAAAACTTTTTTCTGAAAGATTTCAAAATCAACTTTGTAAAGCAATATTTTGCTATGACATATTTACAGTTGAAATTTTTTTTTTAAAGAATTATTTCAAATACTACTAAATATTACTTCAAAAATTTCATGTGATGGTAATGACAACCATAAATTCCCTTTACGGTGGAATTTCCTAAACCAATCTTTGATCAACATAAAACTTTAAATCAGAACTGATAATTCAATAGCCAAGATTGGACAAGATTACACATTAAAATATAGGAACGATGAGGATTGGCTGATGAATACATTTATGGGAACTATAGTTTCAAATGATCACTCATTTTTTCAAGTTCCATGCCAGTTTACCTATCATATGGACCTCGTGCTTTTGGCACAAGTAATAAGTTTATTCAAATAACATGTTACCATCCGTATTCATTAAAAATCTAACAAACCTAAAACTCTGGTATAAATCTGTAATATAATTAAAAATGCTTAAATAATAATACACAGGTGTATTTAAGGATACTACTGAAACTTCATCCGCTTGATAGGATACAGTCACTTGCCTTTTCTATCCACCAACAGTTCAGTCTTCATGGTGATCAAAATGTCCATGTTTGAATCTAGCAATTTTGGTCACACCCCAGTATATAAAGACAGAAAATAAATGTACAATAAAAAGATGGGATAAATCAGAAGAGGTTTCTTGGTTTTAAATTCTTCACCAACTAATAAGGAAGCAGCACTGTATGCAGCCCAAAACACTCCAAAAAGCTGGCAGAAAGAAAAAAAGAAATGTTATCAAGGCAAGGAAAGTCCCAAACTGCACAGCAGAACTTTTTTTTAATCAAGAAACAATAAACTGGTTATGCACAGTAATCCAAAACTATTGCTGTGTGGACAATCTGGTGCTGCAGTTCAACGTATTTGGAAGGCACTATGTAGCAGGAAGCTGATCTCCAGTTAATACCAAATCAGTACTGTAATACCAAATTAATGTATTTACAAAATGAGAAAGTCCTAACAAGATGGTTTTGTTTTGTTTTCTTTTCCTCCCCTTACTTTTTAAAGCAGTCAATTTATTATTATTTGGAGAAAAAAGTAATTTTATCCACCTGTTTTTGAAAGCTTCCTTTAACAAGCTGGTTTTCTTTTTTATATGTATCTTTTTAATGTGAAAAATCTACAATATGTTGATGTTTTTCTACATCAGTCAAAGTACTTATTTATAGGAATAACAGCCATTAAAAGATGGGATACTGTAAGTCAAGCTTTATTATATATTATATCTCATACTGCATGTATCATATTTTATATCCCTGCCTGAGTTGGGCTGAGAGAGACTGGCCCAAGGTCACCCAACTGATTTTCATGGCTAAGGCAGGACTTGAATTCATGGTTTCTTGCTTTTCAGCCATAATCACTAGAGCAGGAGTGTCAAACTCCTGTCGTCATGGCAGCACCACATGATGTATTGGGATTCCCCCCCCCCCCCGCTTTGCTAAACTAGCCGTGGGCATGGCTAGCATGTGACGCATCTGGCCCGCAGGCTGGGAGTTTGACAGCCCTGCACTAGAGTAAATTGGCTCTCAATTTACAGGCATAAATTAGTTCACAAGCAAAGGAGAATATGAATACTACCTGCATAATATACTATTGCAGTGGTGGCAAACCTTTTCGGCACCAAGTGCCGAAATGGGAGTGTGCGTGTGTGCGCACATGCCGGAAACCAGGAGAGCAGCTCCCTGGCCTGCTGCGCAGGAATGCCGTACAGAAGCTCAGTTTCCCAGAGCCCACATGCACGCCATCCACCTGATCTTCCGGTGCAAAGACCAGCTAGCCAGCATGCACATGCGTGCCAGGGAGCTGCTCTTCCAGTTTCTGGCACTACTGCATGTGCGAAGACCAGCTGGCCGACATACATGCGCATGTCCGACCCAGAAGAGCAATGAGCGACGGCTGGCATGCCCAGAGAATTTATGTCTGTAAATTGAAAGCTTTGCATGCCACTTCCAGGCACAAGTGCCATAGGTTCACCATCACGGTACTATTGTATAAAATTAATATTGTTGAGATTTTGGTCTTCTAGTCATGAATGATATTGAACTTACTTTTATTAGAGTAGAAACAATTTCAAATGATCCAACTACCAGAAGTACAGGTGCTATCACAATAAGAGGAAGTAAAGAATATCCAATCACTCCAAGAACTTGACCATATGCAACCTGTAAATTTAAAAGACTTCAGTCATAGTTTCCAGTAACTCTACTAACAAAGATAATTGTTCAAACTTGAGTACGTAAGTCGTATGTGTTCTTACAAGCCTAATTCCCAAATCTTCTTGTTCATGTAGTCATTTTCTAAACAATCAAAATTTTGGAGAATGGTGGACGTAAACTATAAGAAAGCACTCTAGTTTCATGTTAGAAAAATATTCCTATAAGATCAGTTCAAGAAAGGATGTTGAAAAGGATATGCTAAAAGACGAGGGTTGATTTGAAAAGGGTGTTGAAAATATAAATTATATTGAAAAGGATGTATTTGAATAGAAGTTGGATACCCATTTGTTTTGAATACTTTAATTTGGATTTTAGTAATTAACAGCAGAACTGTCTCAGTGGCATAAACAGACTTTTCAATGTTATCAGTTTTCTTTTTCTATACTTCCCAGCTTATTGTTGATACCTTCTGATAAACTAATAATAATGGGCAACTAATATTTGTCCAAGTTGTTCATAGATATGAACATAAAATTAAGGAATGACAATTCATATAACTAATCCCAATTTAAAAATAAGTTAAACTGAACTTTCAAATACCAAGTCCACTTTCACAAAATTCTTACCTCTCCTCCAAGAACCCTGGCCAACAGGAAGATGGTTAAGGATCCAAATATCCAAATAGTTATAATCCAGGATACCACCTTAAGAAATTGTTAAAGATTGTAATCAACAAGGTTACTTATGAACTGAAAAAATAATTAATTTTAACAAAAACTCTTCCTTAAATTGAAAAACAATGCATTCAATCAGCTCATTCACTCTTGTTCATGCAATTGTGCAAGCCTTATTCTGGACAAAATCCTCCCAACTTTTCATAACATGGTTGCATTATATTATGAAAATTTGTGATTATTCTAATTAAACTGAATGACAGTAAATCCAAGAAAAGTGCTAGGCTTCAGGGTGGGCTTGAATATGTACATTACACTTATCAACACGTCCTTAATTCAAATATGTATTTTCTTAAGATAATATAACCATTTGGCAAACTCATGTTGATTTTTAAAGGAGATGCTGATAGATGCAATGTGTGCTCTTAGACTTGCTCCAAAATATCTTTTCAACCTCAGATCCAAGGTACAGTCCTAGCAAATCCTGAGTACATAACAGATTAAAAAAATAAAATGCAGTAACTCTGTTCATTAACGTACTACTGAATCCCATGATACTTCAAATAACTTCTCTAAATTTGATATTAAACAATAAACCTTAAAAGTTTTTAATTATGGATCAAATTAATCAGTGGTTCCTGATCATCTATAACAGTAATAGGAATAGCAGTAATAATTTTAGTTATTTTGCATGAATAGAATTTTCAGATTCAAACAGTTGTTCCTATGAGCTGTTATTATCTTCAAGCCCTGCGTATGAAATTCTTGTTGGCCACTATAAGATGCAGAATAGATTAAGCTTGATCTAGAAGGCCTCTGCAAAATTACAGTTCAAAAAGGACCCAACCACTATAATGTATTATCAGTGGATTAGGACCAAAATAGTTCAGCCTGCAGAAACATTCCACTTTCACTTGGAAATAGTAGATTAAAAATAAGCATAAAGCAGGAAAACATAAGCACGTGCAATCTACTGAAGAATTTAAGAGAAAAAACATCACTAGATAAAAGAACCATATTCCAGTTACTTTTCAGAGTATATTCAAGCTTCTATATGAAGATGCAGGCAACTTTAATATTTGACTGATAACAGTTTAACTGTATTAACCGTTGATGATAACTTAAAAGTAAAAATTTTTAAAAAATTTACCCACCTTGAATTGTCCATATAATGAGATCATTGAGAAGAATAAGACAACAGCCAAAGGGCCCCAGAAGTCAGGATTATCTCTTACTACTTGTCTGTTGAATCCGAGAGAAGGCATTGGCATCAAGACGCACCTAATTTTGTAGTATATATCCTTCAGATCAATGTCTAATTCTTCTCTGTTAAAAAAAAGTAGAATTTCCATAATATGTCCTGAAATTATGGCTTAGCATTATTTGAGAAGACCGACTTTATGAATTGTATATGAAACACCGCAACTGAAAGAATTTCCCCAAAATATATTATCTCTGAACAAGTGGAAGCACAGACATTTTTTAATACTAGCAAACAATAAGCAATAAGCTAAGCCATTCCTTGTCTGACAGCTATATTATTCCATGTTAAATATTGTAAGAGAATAATGAATATATTCTTACTCCCTAGGAAAGAAAATTATAGTAGGAAACCTAAAAAGAAAGTGCAACTCAAAAATAATCCATAATTATACTATTATCAGAAACTGATGTCCTTTTATTCATGGAATACAGATGCAAATATACACACCTTAAGCATTTTTAAACAATTGTTTATCATAGCTTTGAGCTTCTCCTGATTAAAGTTTTTTAATAATTTTACATTATTTACAAATGGAATCTTCTACCTATAGTGTACAAAAATACTGAAATGATAGATGTATTTCAATGTCAATAAATACAGAATTATTTAATCGTCAACTTTTCTTTTCATTTAACTCCTTGGTCACTATTCGTACAAATCACTGCCCTTGGTCTAAAACAAGAAATTAGTTTCATGGTCAGAGCTAAGCTAAGAACCTCAAAGCAATGTTACTTACAAGAGTGGTTTGTTATCTTCAGGGTCATCATCTTCCACCTCTAAAAGCCAGCCATAACCTCTTTGCCTCAGGAAGGTAGTTGCTGTGGATTCCTTCATAAATTCCACATTTCCTCCTCCAAGGTTGAGTTTCACATCTGTAGATGCTATTGAGCCACTTAAATCTTAAGTAAAAAATAATAGTAAGAGAATGTAGTCAAGAATATATTTTTTTCTACACTGAAATATATATTGATATATGAGAAAAGGGAAGGTCACTAGGCCTAATTCTCATATCACACTACGTTGTTGCATTGTTGGTTTGTTTTGGGGTTGACCTGATATATAACTCATTCTACAAAAGCAAACGTAGTTTATAAATTAAAGTGGATGAATTTGCATATTACCCTAAGCTAAAAGAAGTGTAACATAATGAAAGAAGCTAAATTATCCATAAACACATATAAAAAATAGCTTACAAAGAAATACATTGGTTGCATAAAGAATTCAAAAGAAGTGCACTGCAAAAATGTGTTAACACGAACTTTAAATTTTTAAAGTAGTGATACCCTTTGGAAGGCTTGTGACTGCTTCAGAGATTGTTGGATGCATGCATAGATGACACTAGATTTGGGGCCACCAGCAAAGTAGCATGCACACACATGGGCAGATACCTGGAGACAGTTTTTACAGCAACTATGCCAGCTTTCCAAAGGACCTGGCTGTTTTAAAATTCCAGGGAGGGGTGCCATGCTCTTCTGATATGTTTCACAAAGCCCTAACAAATACTAATATATTATCCATCGTGGAGAACTGAAATGTTCACTTTAGCATGAAGTTTCATTTGGTTCTTCCCTATAGTTCAGTGGAAATGCTCACCTCCCTGATTAGCCAACAGGAAACTAAAGCAATATAGGATTAGCTGTCCATATATGCTTTTGCTTGCTGCTAGAGGATGGTGTTATTTCCTGTAAAGGAAAGACAATACTTTCCCATCCTCTCATCATCAGCTGACAGGAAAACCATTCCCTAATCACAGAGACAAGGCTTGATCTGTAGATTTAGATCTCGACGCTCTTCACCTGCCACTTCTCTCAGCCTGGGGATCAGCTGCCCAAGCTAGGAGAAAGAATAGGCAAAGAAGATCTCTTTACTCCCCAGGTCTTTAAACTAATGAGTGACTCAAAGATTTGGACCAGATCATTCAAATAGGATACTGGCACAGGAGTCTGTAGTAACCTTTACTCTGCTGTTTTAATATTGCCTGCTCACCTCTCAACTGTTGTTCAGGCTGAACTTGAACACAAGCTTAGTATTATTTCAAACGAACATTACATGAAGAAAAAGCCAAACAATTGACAGCTGAAATGCTAGGGTGGGGACAGGATATGTTATAAAATGCGTTCTTTCTCCTGTATCATCACATAATTCACATTCATATAGGTGGCATGGCAGAAATAGATTTTGGGGGGATTTTTCAGTGATGTGGTTAGGCAGAAGAAAGAAAGAAAGTGGTTAGGGAAAGACTCTTAAACTGCAGAAGATTTATGCACCAACAACAAAAACTTGTAAGTTAAAACACTTGGGCAAAGCAATTTTATATGACAAATCTAAAAACAATAAAGAATTGGAAAAAATACCTGCGTTTTAATTTATTCTATATAATAATATACTTTTTCACAATCCAGAGTAAGATGCAGCCAAACTCTGTCCCAATTATACAAAATAGATGACTGTTTGATCAGTGAGCAGGGTAGATTAAAAACTTGGCCTGTTATTTCTGTAACAATAATGCTCAGATACTGCTGAAGCACTGCATCTATTATTTCTAAAATCCATAAAGCTGCTGCTATGCTCTTCTGTTCACTGCACAAAAATGATGTTTTGATTGAAGAGCATGAAGAAGGTTTAACTTAAAAAAAAGAACAGTTTAACCATCAGTAGAACTCATAGGATGTTCAATTTTGATGTGCAGAGCTAAATACCTGAGAAATATCAATACATTTAGTACAGTAGTCCTCTATTTATGACGATTGGCACCAGAACGTCCGTTCCTAAGCGATGTGTTTGTTACATGAGTCACATCCAATTTTACCCTAGTTAACAGAATAACAGAATTGGAAGGGACCTTTGAGGTCTTCTAGTCCAGCCCATTGCTCAAGCAGGAGACCCTATACCAGGGCTGTCAAACTCACAGCATTACATGCTGGCCCCGCCCCTGCCCAGTTTAGTGAAGGGGGGAAAAGTCCTCATACGTCACGTGACCCCACCGTGACTACCTGTGTCATATACCATTCCAGAAAAACAATCACAGCCTCTGAAGGTAATCCGTTCCACTGTTTAATTATTTTCACTGTTAGGAAATTTGTCCTTAGTTTAGATTGCTTCTTTCCTTGATTTATTTATTAAATTCATATGCCATTCCTCATGCTATTCAGAGTGACTGTATATGTTATGGTCATTAAGCAAATCACCAAGATAATTAAGCAAACCTTGAAGTCATCAAACAAATCCAGCTCCCCCCTTTGATTGTCGGAGATTCCCTGGGAAGGTTGTAAATGGAGATCCCATGATCCCAGAATGCTGCAACCATCATAAATATATGCTGGTTGCCAAGCACCTGAATACTGATCAAATGACCAAGGGGATGCTGTGGTGGTCATAAGTATGAAGACCAGTTATAAGACACTTTTTTCAATGTCATTATAACTCTGAATGGTTGTTAAACGAATCATCATAAGTTGAGGGCTACCAACAGAGGCATCCATACTAACTCAGCTCAAAGGCCAGTCTAGTTCAGCATCGAACAGCCGCCTAGCGTTCCCCTTGACCGGGGAAATGAGGCTGGGTATAAATCTAAATAAATAAATAAATAAATTTTGTCTTCATAGTAGCTAATCACGTCGTTATGTTAATAACAGCAGTTTCAACTGCAATTTTGTTGCTATGTCCTTCAGCAACTGGTTAAAAAAAGTTTTAGTGTTTCTGGTATCAAATGTAAACCATAGTTGCCATGATCAATAGGGATTGTAACCCTTATTCTTCAAACACCATACTCTCATTTTCCCCATCCTTCTCCCAAAATACCTACAACCCCATGAATCATATTAATTGGATGTGATTAACTTCAATTATTATCAATCATTTTGATTAACAACTAATTTACCCACAAGTGTTACCCTCCAGTGGTAACTTGACTACAACTCCCAGCAAGCTGCTCAAAAGTGCCCCAAGGCTGCTGTACACCTAGAAAGATGTATACACAACAGCAATCTGTGCTGGTGCCCTATCAGAGTGAGTAACCAAGGTGCCACATCCACAGCTTGTGCGCTGGTATGTGTGTGTGTAAAATATATGGAAGGAAAACAATGGAAGGAAACCACCAGAACTCAAGTTTTAGTCTGTACTCCTTCTTTAGCGGCCTGCGTAACTCAGTACAGCTCCACACTCCCCTCCTCCGCCAACACCATTTACTCGATCCCTCCTTATTTACCGGACCTGTTAGTCCAACCCTCCTCTCTTCCCGCAGGTGGCTCTGCCACGCAGACCAGGCTGGGCCAGAGGGCTCCGGATTGCTTGGCATCTTCTCGGTTCCCCTCCTCCAGACAGCCCCCGGGGTGCCCTCTCCGCAGAAGGCGCTGCTAACCCCTGCGCCCCACTCCCGTGCTTACCTTCGGCATCGGCCGAGGAAACGAAGGTGAAGTCGCCGTTATTGGGAGCGTAGAGCGGCTGCAGCGGAGGAGAAGCTTTGGGGGGACCCGGGTGCTGCATCGCTCCTCCCGCCGCGACAGCTCGGTCGGAGAGCCGAAAGAGGGCCGAACGGAACCGCCGGGCAGCCCGGTCAACAGCAACCCGCGGAGGCGGAGATCATCCCGTCCTCTCCCTCCGCCTCCTCCTGCTGACTGAGCATCCAGCAGCAAACCTGAGATCGACTTTCCGATTGGGCTCCCGTAAAGCCCTCTTTGATTGGCTGCTAAGATCTTCTTCCCGATTGCCTCGGAACTGGATTTCATTGGTCTGGAGAGCCCTGGTGCTTGGCCATTGGTTGGATCAGGACCAGACGGGAGGCGGAAGAAAGAAAGAGATGGGAGCTGGGGGGTGGGCGGGGGAGGACGGTTCTTCTGG
>JANHGC010004455.1:134444-145853 GCA_027560395.1 Boaedon fuliginosus | reverse complement strand
TTAACTAAAATTTCACGTCAACCCAGATGTTAAGCATTCCAAATGGGAGAATCATCAGCCCCAAGACTGTTTGCATACCTCCATCTTCCTTCCTTCCTGCTATTGTATAATTTATGACAAGTTATATATAGAATTATAATTCCTGTATCTTCTGGTTGGTTATGATGGAATACAGGATTCTATTGCACTAAATCAGAGGTGACAACCTTATGGCAGCAGGATGCCATGTTAAAAAAGTCTAATTTATTTAATTGATTGGTATCCCAACTTGGTACTGTCAATAGATATGGTAAGATTAGTAGAAATGCTAAAGATTGGAAGAGCCACTAAGCCTAACTTCCTACTCAATACAAGAATCTAAATTGCCCAGTCTCTTCCTGAATAGTGAAAAGAGATAGCATTACCTCCCTTGATAACTGATTCCATAGTTGAGCTGCCCTTCTTGGTAAGATGTTTCTTTAACGGTCAACTACAATGTGCTTTCCTGTAACTTAAGTTAATGAACCTATATCTTGCATTCTGCGACATCAGAAATAATTGTCTTTGGGGCAGGTGGTGACCCTCTTTCAAGTATTTGAGAAATTCTTTGATAGGCCCTTCAGTTGTCTATGGGGTGGTCATCTTTAGAATATTGTGTATTGTTCTGGATACCACATTTCAAGGATACAGTGGAGCTGGAGAATTTGTAGAAGTAGGCAAGCAAGATGAGCAGGAGCTTGAACAACTACTTTATAAGGACAATTGAAACTATTTAGCTTAGAGACAAGTTGTTTGTAAGGAAAGATTGAGGTTCATTATATTAACCAAAGTAGAGAAAGTATAAACATGGATAAGAATGACCTCATCTCCCATAATACTAGATCTAGAAGTCACCCATTGAAACTGACCAGTAGAAGATTTGAAGCCAATAGAAGGAAAAATTTCTTCACCTAGTGGATAATCAACCTGTAATTTCAACAGGTGGCATATGCTGTGTTGGTACCGCTAGATTGGATGACTTTGGAAGAGGGCCAGACAAGTTCCTAGTGGGCAAGTTGATCAGTGGCCTTAAGGATTGAGTCCTGCCTGCAGGCATGGTGGTGATGGTGGCAGTCTGCTTCTGCATACTAAGTGGACAGAAGCAACAATAGAAGAGTAGGGCTGCCTTGATCTCTTTGTGGGCTTCCCAGATTCTATTGTTGTGTGAAACGTGCCCTGGGTGCCAGTTGGAGAGGCAGACAGGCAGGGACAAGGGCTGTCAGAGGGCAGTGGCAGTGGGTAGGGCAGCATCGGATGGAGAACTGGGCAGGTGGACCCAAAGTCATCTGGCGTCTGCAGCAAGCTGTCCCTGCAGCAAATTTCCTGTGTTGAGATTGTCCAGCAACAACGTGGCGTCTGTGAGTTGCCAGAGGGACTTGGTGGTGTCCCATTCTGTGGCCCCTGCTCTAGGGAACATTCATCCTTTGGAGATCAGAGTGGCCCCAACGCTGTTAGCCTTTCATAAAGCCCTAAAAACCTGGTTGTGTTCCCAAGCCTGGGATGCTGAATGTGTCAAGGGCCCCGTTACTGCTAACTGTCCAAATATCTTGCTCTTGTGTATATTGAATTGGATGCTTTTACTGTTTTTTTTTACTGCTTTAATTGTTTTTAAATACGTTTTAACTGTATAATCGTAATATTTTTTCTGAATTATAAGCTGCCCAGAGTCATTGACTGAAATGAGAGGCCATAGAAATTGAACAAATAAATAAATAAAAATAAATATGTTGTGCATTTTTATTGTAACAAATGGCCGTGTGTTGTGTCACTGAGCATACATAGTAGTTCTATGTATATTTCTATGTATATATAGTTTGCCTGACTGTTTTTGGTCCTTCTAATAACATGCATTTTTTCTAGGTCTCTTATGCATCTGGATTTACAGCTGTCACCCAGAATAAAATTTAAAAAATCAAAAGTTGTTAACCTTGTCCGTGAAGATATGTAAACTTGAGATGAAGTGTTGAATTAGCTAAGGATTCATCACAGCGTCCTATCTCCTCCGCTACTATCTGTAGTTTCAAACCAAAAGTCCTCATACAATAGCAAATTATTCTTGATGGAGAAGAAATCCACTTGGATTGTAACAGTCTCCTGAAATATGTATCCAAGTGGACTGAATGGGCAAATATGAGTTGTTTCAAATAAGTGTGAATAAAGTGATTGCACCAGGAAAGAGACCCCAGCTTTATTATAGATAGCAGGTTACATTGAACATACTGGCCAAACAGGAAATACATGTTAGTTCATGGTTGAAAAATCAGTGAAAATGTAGGCAAAGTATAAAACACTGAGAGTTTTGAAAGGTTGAAATAAAAAATCAGTTTTGAATATGAATTCATCACAAAGTTGGATACAAGATTCTTCCTATAACTGTAGTGTGGAAGGAGGATGCTGTAGAACTGAAAAGGAAGTAAAACATTGAATCAAGATAAATGGGGCTGGAAACACTTCCATGGTGAGCTAAGATTTATTTTCCAAACCAGGGCCCCCACATGTCTTGACTTGTGATGCCTAGAATTCCAGCCCAGATTATAAAAATATGGGAATCATAGCCTAGCACATGGAGAGTATATGAGGTTTGGAGGGTTTCATGAGCTGTTACAATCAATTCATGCAACTGAAAGCACACCAAAAGCTCAATCAGAATATAAAATTCTGACTTGGTGTAAATTACTACCGCAAGATGCAGTGATAATTTTTTAATCAGTTTTGGTGATTTCAAGAAAGAATGAGAACTTCATATAGGACAGGGGTGTCAAAGTTAACAAACTCAAACTAGCCGCCTCGAGTTCCCCTTGACTGGGGAAGAGAGGCGGGGTATAAATCTAATAAAATAAATAAATGAATAAGGTCCGCAGGCCGGATCTGGTCCACAGGAGGGCCCATGGAGGGCTACGTCTGGCCCTCCCCAATTCTATTTTTAAGCTGTGATTGCATCCTGCAGCCCTCTGCCAGCGAAAACCAAGCTCGGGAGTCTCGGGCTCCGTTTTTGCTGGCAGAGGGCTGCAGGAGGCATGTGTGGGCTTCAGGACGTCAAGCTGGCCAGGCCCAACCCAGCCACACACACACTTGCCCCACTGCGGTCAAACACAACCCTGATGTGGCCCTCAATGAAATTGAGTTTGACACCCCTGATATATGATAAGGCTATCCAGGGCTACTAATCATGATGGATATATTCAGAGGCAATATACCTCAGTACCAGTTTCTGGAGAATATAAATGGGAGGTGTCGTTATTCTTGGCATTTGGATAGCCACTCTGGGAATAAACTAGAGAAGCTTTTTATTACATTCAGCATACTTCCTTAGGCAGGACATAGGAGAAGCTATTTAAGTGCCGTGGGTGCATGAAACCGGGATAGAAATAGTTGCCACTGGCAGAAGGGAATCAAGTCAAGATTGGAGATTTCATTCCCGGTAATTTGTCCCTACATTTGGCATCGTAAGTCCACGAGACAATCCAGGGGTTCATTACTCCTTATTACTGACATAATAAACTCAAGAAATACCTGACTTATCCTGATCTAGTAGCTGCACTGTATAATGATTGCTGTATACACACAACAGTTTTGCTTCCATGTTATGCAGTATAAGTAAGGAAGCATCTGGATCACCTGACAATGGGATTCCAGCATCAGATTCAGATTCCTTCCTGTGAGATGTTGAAAGCTCCAACAGAGAATGTGAGGATAGCAACTAGGACCAAACTAGCAGAACCTTTGTTGCTAACAACGTCTAGGAATGTTCTAGAAGGGTTGCTAAGAGGTGGCAGTTGGAAGCGATGTCCTCCAAGGGCAGCAGCTCACTGTGAACCATCAAGATGACGTACCCCATCCCAGGGGTCCTGAAGGCAGCCATGGGGCATTACTTAACAGAAAGTGCCCGGACAGCACTTGAAGCCATGGAACCTGAAGAGGATGTAATAGAAGTGAGGGGGCGAGGAAAAATGCAGTTGAACTAACTCTCATTATTGCATGGGACAGTGTTTCTCAACCGTGGCAACTTTTAAGATATGTGGATCCTTCTTAGGGATGAATGTGTGACAGGACCAAAGTCACCCAATTGGCTTCATGCCTAAAATGGGACTAGAACTCATTAACTCCTGATTTTTAGCCTGATGTCTTAACTCTACTATACCAAATTGGCTCGCCGTATAAACTTATGTAGGGCTTACTCAACTGAGTTCTCCTTTTGGTAAATAGCCCAGACCAGTATTTTTTAACTTCAGAAACTTATCAGATTTATGCACTTCCAACACACACAATTCCTCGGCCAGCATACAGCCAGGGAAATGAGGAAGTTGAGAGCCAAATGTCTTCAAATTGCCAAGATTGAGAAACTGCACTAAGAAGAAAAATTAAATAACACGAGTTTAATAGGAACATCTTTTGGCTGGTTCTGCTCAAGAGGACTCAAAGAAATCCCCAAAACTTTAGGGCTGATGACCCCTTTTGAGATTGTGTGTGTGTGTGTGTGTGTATGTGTATAATGGGTGCTGTCACAAAATGCCTGCCACATCACTGATTTACCTTTAAATAAATGGTTACTGTTTAACATGTAACCATTCACTTAAAGATAAGCCAGTGATGTGGCCATATATAACTTTTAGTTTATAGGAATATTAAGCCTACGTGAAGAAGGAGAGGTGATCTGTTTTTTTACATTTTATTGGTAGATTATAGCAATTATGATGAAGTACAGTTAAAATTAAAATTACAATTTAAAAGGGATGCAGTGGCTCAGTGGGTAAGACACTGAGTTTATCGATCAGAAGGGTCGGCAGTTTGGCAGTTCGAAACCCTAGCGCCATGTAACAGAGTGAGCTCCCATTACTTGTCCCAGCATCTGCCAACCTAGCAGTTCAAAAGTATGTAAAAATGCAAGTAGAAAAATAGGGACCACATTTGCTGGGAAGATAACAGCGTTCCGTGCACCTTCGGTGTTTAGTCATGCCAGCCACATGACCATGGAGACGTCTTCGGACAGTGCTGGCTCTTTGGCTTTGAAATGGAGATGAGCACTGCCCCCTAGAGTCAAGAACTGACTAGCATGTATGTGCGAGGGGACCCTTTACCTTTAGCTAGCAAAATATAAAATGTTTTTCCACTTATTAAGGTTTTTACAGCTCATATTGGAAAACAGCTCTAATTAAAATCTAGTATAAAATGTAGGTTGCCTCTATCTGATCTCATTTAATCTGCATTGTAATAGTATATCAATTAAATCATATCTTTAGTAACATTGCATTCAGATCTTTCTGTTTTGTTTTAGATACAGATGGGCAAGTTACACAACAAGATGTTGATTACTTAGCTCAGGATTTAACTAACTTATATAGGAATCCATCCTTTGAACGTTTTCATCCACTGGGCGAAGAAATTGATATCATCTTTGATTTGAATAATACCTATACAGATATCTTGCTTTGGAAGAAAGATATCCATAATTCCCGCTTGGTGCAAATGAGTTTAAATGCCCTTTTAGATGAACTTGAAAGTCCCTGTATCATAGAGGGAGAAGCTGGGAAAGGAAAAACAACTCTCCTCAAAAAGATTGCTTTACTCTGGGCTAATGAAGATCATCCTTCTTTGATGAGGTTCAACCTTGTCTTCTTCATCAGCCTGAGTGGGGTAGCGGCAGGACTATATGAGACCATATGTGAGCAGCTTCTTAAGAAGAACTATAGAGTATGTAAGGAAGACTTTATGGAGATACTGGAACTGCTAGCAGAAAAAGTCCTTTTCCTTTTAGACGGGTATGATGAATTCAAGTCCCAGAGCTGCCCAGAATTAGAAGCATTGATAAAAGAAAGTCATAAGTTCAAGAACACTGTTATTGTTACTACAAGGACCGAGTCAATTCGAAGACTAAGACGGTTTGGATCACTGATTGCTGAGACAGGCGATCTAACCATAGAAAGTGCAAAAACACTTGTTAAAAATGTTTTGAAAGGAACCTCATTAGCTGAGGGCCTGCTGTCTCAATTAGAGAGTTTATATTCTACTTTTCAGAACCCAGGGACTCAGCTGGAGAACCTTATGAGGACCCCTTTATTTGTGATTATTGCTTGTGCCATCCAAATGGGAGAATCCACCTTTATTCCACATACACAAACCACTCTGTTCTCCACCCTATACAATTTGTTAGTAGGGAAAAACAAGCACAAGATCAGAGGGACAAGTGACAAACATTTTCGGCTCAGCCTAACTCACTGTGGAAATTTGGCTTTGGATGGGATCTTTGAGCAAAAATTTGTTTTTCATTCTGAGGATTTTTCCAGCGTGAAAGAACAAGTGCTGTTATCTATGGGCCTTATGCACAAGTACACAGCTCAGAGACTAAAAGAAGCATATACATTTTTTCATAAATCTTTCCAAGAATATATTGCAGGTAGAAGACTTTCCAGACTATTGAGATCACATAGTGATGAGGAAGTAACCAGAGGATTCGATTATCTCCAAAGGATTAGCAGTTTCTCAGATATAATTACTACTTACCACAGTTTACTTTTGTATACCTGTGGATCGTCTTCTGAAGCCACCAGAAAAATTATCAGCCATATATCAACCATTCAGCAGCAGAGTAGTCTTTTTGGATTGCATTTTGCTCGTGATTTAGCTCCAGAAGAACTCAAGAAGTATGAACGAATTGCTGCTGCTGAAAAAGAAGAAGACAGCTTCATAGCAACTCGGGAAAATTCATTTGTGGAGTGTGCTATTAGATTCCTTTATGAAAGTGTCTCTGAAACAACTGTAAAGGAGGAGTTTGAGGAATTTTTCCATTATAAAAAGTTGTACATCAATACCCAGAGCATTCCTACCTATGTCTCTGGCTTTTTTGACTACTTTTCTAATTGTGTAAGTGTGTTAGAAGTCATCAAATTAGACTTTTTTGGTACTTCATCAGCTACCAGGACAGCATGGGAAACTGTCATCCCCGAAAAGGCAGTGTCCTTATTCTTCAACTGGGATCGAAAGCTCAAAGGTTTAGAAATCACCTTAAAAGATTTCAAACAATTAGAAAAGGGTGATGTTAAGTATCTGGAAAAAATATGTTGCTCTGCCTCACGTCTGAGACTGATTATCAACAAATGTCCTGGCCTCACAGGAAAGTTGAGGGAACTCCTCAATAGCTGTACAAATCTGCAGGATCTTATTGTAGAGTCCACACCTCTTAGCATGGAAGATGAGCAACAGATAACCCAAATGATGGTACTGAAAACTATAAAGGTAAAAGACCTGCAGAGTGAAAACCAGCATGGTATGTGGACAATAATGTTGACAAATAACATGTTTACTGTGATTCAGATACTGTATATCGCGTAGGGAGTTTCCAGACCACCCCCCTTGCAAAATGCCCCTTTATACACTATTGTATTTATTTTTCCATGGGCTAATGTAGAGTATACCCCACTATATCTATAAGGTCTCTGTTAAGGTCATCTTCCCTAATCTCTATTCTGGATTATAGTGCTACCTAACATTACTTGAATTGGCAGAAAGTTATATCAGCATGAAATTTGCTACTCCTATCACCTATTTTCTATCCTTCACCCTCATAATGCATTGTTCCTCAGTCATCTTAAAACATAGAACAGTAGAACATAGAATAATAGAGTTGGAAGGTACCTCAGAGGAGAGCTTCTTGTCCAACTCCCTGCTTGAGCAGGAGATCCTAAACTTTTCAGCACTGAGTGCTGAAAAAGGAGTGTGTGTGCACACGGGAGTGCCGAAAGAGCAGCTCCCTGGTGCATGCATGTGGGAGGGCCGGAAACTTAGAAGAGTAGCTCCCCGGCGTTCATGTGTGTGCCAGGAAGCTGAGCTGGTTTCTGGTGTGTGCATGCATGCTGGCCACCTGGTCTTCTGGTTTATGGCGCTCCTGCAGATGCAAAGACCAGCTGGCCAGCACATATGCGCGCACCGGAACCTGGAAGAGCAATGGGCTATGGCTGGCATGCCCTGAGAGATGGTTCTGTGTGCCACTTTTGGCACACATGCCATAGGTTCACCATCAGGGTCCTATACCATTTCAGACAAATGGTTGTCCAGTCTCTTTTTGAAAGCCTCCACCAATAGAGCATCTACAACTTCTGAAGGCAAGCTATTCCATTGGTTGATTGCTTTCACTATTAGGAAATTTCTCCTTAGTTCTAGGTTGCTTCTTTCCTTGGTTAGTTTCCAACCGTTGTTTCTTGTCTTGCCTTCTGATGCTTTGGAAAATAGTTTGACTCTCTTGGTAAAGGGTGATAAAAGCTAACCAATTTTGACTGATGCTATCCTGATGTTGAGCAATGTTTAAGAAAGAAAGAAAACATGTCTGCTTACTCAAAATCTCCTTTTATTTTCTCCTGCATATATTACTCTCAGGTTTATTTTATTTATTTATTTATTTAGATTTATACCCCGCTTCTCTTCCCCAGTATGTGAAGGATAGAGAAGTATTTGGATGTAGGATGGAGAATGGAGAAGTATATGAAGATGGGATGGAAGAAAGACTCTTTTCTGTCTCAGATGAATATTATTGATGTTGGTTTCTCTGTCTGCCAGTTCATCCATCCAACTCCATCCGTCCATACATCATTATCTTTTAAACCAAATGTTCTTTTCTTAGGGGGACTTTTCGATGGAATATCTATCCTTGCTAATGTGGAAAAAATTATATTTGATAATGTCAAGATGAATGAGAACACTGCTGACAAATTAGGTAACTTTAGTGAATGAAACCACAAAATATCCTATAGAGTTCTGTTGAAATTTATGTAATGTACGTTTAATAACGTTTATATATTCTACCGTTCCCTTTGTTTTTTCTTCTTTCATTTTATCCTGTTGTTAGATTGCATGTTTTAATTTAAATATTAAATTTAGTATAAATCAGAAGCTGAATATTTATCATGCATGTAACCAGTCAAGTAATTTTAATTTGCCCTGAAAAAAAAATAGATTAAAGCATCTCAAGTATTGTCAATACATTGCATGTTCCTCCTGGTTAGCAGGATATGGGGAACATATACTGGATTGGTTTGCAAGTCAGTCCTTAAATTAGACATCCTATTTGCTTAGAAATGCATGAGTGGTTCAGTGGCCTAGAGGTAGAGCTCCCAGCTCACATTTAGGAGGCAGTGAGTTTGACCCTAGGTAGTGGCAGCTATTTAACTCATGGGCACAATGAGTAAATATCAGCTGAAAAATCTGCATTGGCAACAGGAAGGGCATCCGACCAGTAAACTCTCAGATCCATTCAGTTGCCCTGACCCCACCCTGATGCAAGGGATTATGGGGCCATTAAAGGACAAAAAAGAAAAATGAAAGAAAAGAATCCGGCATATGGCACAAGCATTGTTTTTTACAACATGTTTTTCATTTCTTTTGCTTTTCTGCACTTTACAGAATGTTGCTTATTTCAAAAGGGAATACCGTAATGTTATGGATATGCAAGTTGTAATAGAATAAAATTGTAACTAGGGTTTTTTTCTCAATTTGTTTATAGCTGAAGGCTTAAAGAATTTGAAAAAATTGAATTCATTGCAGTTGAAAGAGCTTACAAATGTTGGAGATGGAATGATAAGTATTGTAAAATCAATACCATATCTTCAAGAACTAGAAGAAATTTATTTGGTTAACTGCTGCATTTCTGCGACTGCTGTAGAAATTCTAGGTAACGTCAGTGTTTTTGTTATTTTAACCCACTTATTCTATTTATAAGTTATCCAATAATAATACCATAGCATTCTTGGGGATATACCAAACTTCTAAAACAGATGACATTCCGAATAGTATTGCTTACAATTCTAGAAGAGAATCCCCCCACCCCAAACTGTTACTCTCTAGATATTAACAGTCTTGTTGGTTGTGAATTTTGAGAAAGGATAGTAGGTTGAGGTAATCTACACCGTAGAACAAAAACAGTATTTCAAAACAGAATAACTTTATAATCATTATGCAGTTCAGACTGTTTATCCCACTCTAGCACACTGGTGGCAGCTGTTAGGAGTGTCTGACACCAAGGTCATATTAGTTGCTATTGGATCCTGTATGGAAATGCCACCTGAGCTTGCTACCTTTCTGCATGCAAAAAATATTATTCATCCCTTGAACTCTGACTTTTCCCAGCCTTCTTCAATCTGGCATCCTCGGTATGTGTTGAAATTAGGCTTTTTAACCAAGGTGACCAATTGAAAAAGCTTCCATTTTATCGGGCCCTCCAGATGCTATTAAACTGTAACTTTCAGGATCCTTTTAATAATAGCTTTGTTGGTCAGGGTTTCTGGGAATTAAAATTTCAGCGACATCTGGAAAGCCAAAAATCCCATTCCTCTTTTAGCTTAACCTTCAAGACATAGTTTCTCAAAAGGGTGATTCTAAATCATGTCTTGTTACGTCATTCAGACATTTATCTTTGTTTTAATCTTCAGTCTTTCTTCCTATGGATCTTCCAGAATCAGACCTTTTTTTTACCCCTTTGTATTGAATTTAATTTAACCTCATTAGACTCTGACTAAATAATAAAATTCAGAAAACAATGAAACACATGTAATTAGACTGCTGTTATTGCTGCTGTTATTATTAGTACCAATTTATCACAGTGGTCTTTTTAACAAAGCACAGATTAATGATCTTATTTCATACCCTTTCCCAATGCCAGTAAGTTAATTCACTGTGTGGTTCTTATTTTATAGTTCAGAATACTCGCAGCTTACCCAAACTTTTTGCACTTGATTTATCCAACAATTTCTTGGGAAATGGAAATGGAGGAAAAGAAGCTCTTTGTCGATTAGGTAAGAAAGATAATTTTCTTTCAGGAAAATGTTGCAATCATAGATTATATTTTGGTGTCTTGCTGAATAGAGGAGCTATGTTGATGCAGTGGTTAGAATGCGATATTGCAGGTTAACTCTGCCCATAGTCAGGAGTTTGATCCTGACCAGCTCAAGGTTGACTCAGCCTTCCATCCTTCCGAGGCCAGTAAAATGAGAACCGAGATTGTTGGGGGCAATATGCTGATATTGTAAACCACTCAAAGAGTGTTAAAAATCACCTATGGAATGGTTTATAAGTCTAAGTGCTATTGCTATGTTGTAACAAATCTCAGTTTTAATTTGGGCCTTGGATTGAAAAGAAAAATATGCAAGAATGGAAAATATGTAGTTCAAGGCTAAATTGTTGGATTCTTGGTATTCTCTGAGCTTGTTTTTCTTCCTGTGAACATTTCATTACCAGCTAGGTAAAATAATTAGCATATGGATGAGTGAAGTTTGCTGTCTGCTTTTATATATGATAGCTTGTCCTACCTAATAATACAAACCTAAAACAGTAATAAGGATTCTATAATATTGAATAAAATTTTATAAAATCAATTTATATTTATTTTATTGTTACGTTATGTTG
>JANHGC010004455.1:98973-115956 GCA_027560395.1 Boaedon fuliginosus | reverse complement strand
GACGAGATCTCACTCATCATCTTCTGGCTATTACAGCTGTAGATATTAGCTGTAGATATTAGCCAGAAGATGATGAGTGAGACCTCGTCGAAACATTGCCTTGTTATTCTCAAGCCTACACGAGAAAAAACCCGATTACACCAAGACTTACATACCTACACCCGTGAAAATCTACGAAAACAAATATATACAAATATATATAATAATAATTCATTGAATTTATACCCCACCTCTCTTCACCCAAAGGCATCCTCACTTAATGACTGTACTGTTTAGTATCCATTTGAATTTACGATGACACTGAAAAAGTAATGTTACATTCTGTCCTTAGATTCCAGCACTTTGTAACCAGCAGGAATTTACAGTGAGTTATGCTCCCCAGTGTCCTGCGGTCATGCATTCACCATTTGCTTCGCAGCCAGATTACAACAAGCAGAGTCAATGGAGAAGCCAGCAATAACATTTCAAGTCGTAGTCACGGGATGGAAAGGTTTCTTTAAGAAATTTTCTAAATTGGTTTCTTTGAACCCAGTTAAGCTTTTGGCGATAAGCTAGGTAAAGACTGTTGCTTTCATGTTTTGCTGATTTTGAAAATACTCCATATGGTTTATGCTTAACAATCTTTATTGTGCCTTGACATTTCCAAAACTAGACCGAGGAACATTATCTTCCTTTCACTGAGAAAGCAAAGCTATCTTGTGAAAGCTTTGAAATGTGCATATATTTTTTTTGCTCCAAAAAGTAATTTAGATTTTTTTTTTTTTAAAAAAAGATCAGACTTGCAGACTTGTCGATCAATCAAAGGAAAGAACAGAGGTGGGAAAGCTTCAGTCAGTAGATTGACTGTGCCCACAACTCCTCATTTTATGGCTGCTACAACTCCCAGAATATTGCTGTCTACATTCACCAGCAAGCATTTATACAATAGAAGCATTTGTACCAATTTATAGAAAACCAAAGAAAGATGACTTCTGAAACATAACAAAAGTCTAACCCTCAGTGGCATTAGAGAAATAACTTATCATTGCCTTATTCCACAGCATATTTTGGCTTCTCTGTCTTGCTTATAGACCTGGGACTCTCAAGCTGTTCATATCTACATCTTAACTAGGATTAAACCTGATTAGCTTCTGAGTAAACCAGTGCCATCTGGGTGCTTCTGCTAGTCAAGTCAGTCCTATATACACGTACTTGAGCTGTGATGTATAAAATCAGACACTTGGAAGAGCAGGATCTAGGCAACAAACTAGTGAAGGAGTCAGAGGTAGATGATACAGGACACACAAAACTCTCTACTTATCACACCTTTAAGGTATGCCAGGTCTTCAAACTGACAACATAAGGACTACTGGAACTTCACTGCAATAACAATAACACTTAGACATACACCACTTCACAATGCTTTCCAGCCCTCTCTAAGCAGTTTAAAGAGTCAGCATATTGCCCCCAACAATCTGGGTCCTCATTTTACCTGCCTAGGAAGGGTGGAAGACTGACTCAACTTCGAGCCTGTTGAGATTCAATCTGCCAAATTGCAGGCAGCCAGCAGTCAGCAGAAGTAGCCTGCAATACTGCACTCTAACCACTGCGCCACTGCAGCTCTTAAGATATAAGCCTGCCAGAATTTTATTTATTGATTTGATTTGATTTATACCCCGCCTTTCTTCCCTAATCAAAGGGAAGGGATTTTTCTCTTATGGTAAAAGAATCAAGATGGGGTTACTTTGAGTAAAGCATTTTTGTTTCCTAGGACTAGGTAAAGATGCTATCTAACTGTGAGAAATGAACACAAGCCTATGGAAAAACCAAGTGAGGCTATTTGTATGAAAAGGCAGAGCAAGCTGACTTGCAGTCCTAAAGCAAATTCCTGAGTACATGCACTCAGAAGCACATATCCTGTAACTAATCATGATTCTAATAATTATTTCTGAGTTCTAATATTTCATGGTTCTAATAATTATTTCTGAGAAGACTGTAGATCTCTGAAGACTCTGAGGCACTGTACCATATGCTTATCTTTCAGCCTATTGTAAAAGAAACTCAGGATATTTGTACAACAGTAACTTTGCATAATCTGCATCTCACTATATCTTTCCTTTTAGACACACTGGACAATTCTTTTCTAATTCTTTGATAATTAGGTAGCACCCTGCCTTCCATCAGAATGTTTTCTTTGCTAAATTATTTACAGGTGTTTGTTTTAAAGGAAAAAAAATATTTAAGGAAGTAAACTTAAAGGCCCCAAGAGGGTACGCTAGGGAACATAAGATATGTTGAACATTAGATTTCCCCCCTGCCTCCCTGCTTCCTCTTAGCCTTGCTCTTTTGAAGTCAGGAATTCTTGACCTCAGAAGTCAAAAAGGAGAGCTGGGGTGGGTCACCGATCCACAGGATTCCAAACTTCCTGGGCGCCCTGTTAAAATTTAGATGGGAACTCAAGGAAGGTCCCCCATATCTGCTAAGAAGTGAAAACAAACAAGGACAAACAAGGAATACTACCCTTCTTGTTTTTCCATTGTTTTGCCTTGATGGCTAAGTGTTTGGAATCTTTAGCATAATCCGCAGCTGAGGCATTCTGATCAGAATGGACACTCATCTGGTTGGGTTCACTACAAAGGCAGTTGGAGCTGAAACCGATGCAATATCTGCTAAGTGAACATGGGAATAGAAGGACAGAATCCAGAAACAAGAATTTATATCTTGTTTCATCTACAAGTGTTTGCACGCATCTATACTAAATTAAAAGACTCATCAGAACTTGGCAAAGTGTGGATATGTGTTGTGTATGATATGCAATACAAGAGAATCTGATGAACCTACAGTTAATCATAGACTTCTGAATAATTCAACAAAATGTTGGTAAGAGTGAAAATAGTTCAAATGTCAAAGTAATCAGACTTTTACTGTATTTATTTATTTTGATTTATTTATTTTGATTTATACCCTGCCTCTCTTCCCAGATCAAGGGGAACTCAAGGCGGCTTACAACAATAACATACCATTACAATATCATGTATTAAAATTACAACTAACCATCCATACAACAACCAAACCTCAGGGAAACAGGGGGAAAAGGGAAGGGAAAAAGACAAAGAAAAGGGAGGGGAGGGAGAGAGGGGACGTCAGTCCCAGGCCTGCTTAGGGAGCCAGATCTTGGTGGCTCTGCAAAAGGCCAACAAGTTGGGAATCATTCTAATCTCTACAGGGAGTTGGTTCTAGAGGACTGGTGCTGCCACAGAGAAGGCCTTAGCTCAGGGACCCGCCAGCTGGCATTGTTTAGCTGATGGGACCCTTAACAGGCCAATTCTATGGGATCTAACTGGGCGCTGGGAGGCATAAGGTAGCAGAAGGCGGTCTCAAAGGTACCCCGCTCCTAAGCCATGAAGGGCTTTAAAAGTTGTCACTAGTACCTTGAATTGGAGACTGCTAGAAATACAGACGTGATCCTTTTGTATGTCTCCTCACACAGTATCCAATTGGTGCACACAATTCTGATTCCAGATTCATACCCCTAGCCCTCCTCTTAATCCTCCTTACTTTTAATTGATTTCAATTTTTCTCAACCTTGCAAACTTTAACCAATGTGTGGACTTCAACTCCCAGAAGTCCCCAGCTAGCATACTATTGAAACTTCAGAATCAAGCTTTGTTCTACAACATGCAGAAAAGTGGTTATACAACATTGTTCTCTGGTAGACTTCTGATATCTTGGATTACAGATTCCATAATTCTGGGCCAGCACAACCTATGGAAATTTGAGGACTTTACATAATAATGGCACCAGATTTAAGAAATCTGAAATAAGGTTTATAAAGGCCTGGGTACAGGTTACCGAAGGGACCATCTTATCCAGCTGGGATTGGCCTGCCCTACTCATGCTAGCAGAAGAGGCATTGACCAGGGTATTCTGTCTGGCACAGTCCAGGAGAAGGCCTTTTCTCTGCTCTTGCACCTGTACTCTGGACCATCTCTCTTTCCCCCTCGCCCTCCCCCACCTACCAGAGTGATGCCTGCTCCAACCTCCGGGACTTTCCATAAGAATCTAAAGACCTGGCTCTGCTACTTGGCTTGTGACTCCAAAGGACAGGCTCCATGGTGGAGGTGGTTGATAGATTAATAGCTGATCCCACCTACCATACTGCTCATTGAGTATTCTATTTATATAGTTTTATGTTTAATATTGTAAGCCTCCCAGAGTTATCTTTTGGTAAGAAGAGCAGTCAACAAATTTGGTAAATAATAAATAAGTAAGTAAGTAAAGTAAAATAACCCAAAATGCAATTGCTGTACACATTGTTTAATTAAACTAACAATTTCTCTCTCTCTCTTTCTCTCAATCTGACTGACCTGAAGACTGAAAGCCAAGTTGATTAAACCTAGTTTCTTTAGGGGGCAAAAAATTCCATTGCTGGCACAGATTAATGAACTACCCTAAACAAATACCTCTGATTGGCAGACTGTAGGTAGGGTTCAAGATGAAAGAAACTACCTAGTTTCTTGATTTACAGGAAGGGAGACCATAAAAAGTATTTTTTAAGTCCATGATTTGTACTGCACTTTGATTTAACCACAGCAAACCAATGTATCTCAAATTAACAGATTAGTGTTGCTGTTTTTATTCTCCTGTTCCAAGAGAGATGTTGGGTAGTCCTGAACTGAGATCCAGGGGCTTGGGGACTCAAAAGCTAATGCTTATATCAAATCAGACAAAGCTATAGCTTTGAACACTAATTGTATATGATCCAGTAAAATAGACTTACTTGACCAGCCAGACTTTGAAAAGCTAAAAAAAAAATGCTAGAGGAAGGAAATACTTCAAGATCATATTCTGTAGAAGCCATTACTGTAAGCTGTATCTGTAGTTTCTTAGCAACAGCTGATCCACCAATCCCATGCAAGCCATCCCATGGGCCAAGACCACTTATCATAAATGACATTGTTGGGCATGCAAGGCATGCCTGATGGTTTGCAGATCAAACATTAAACATACACACTCAGTATGAAATGGAGCTCTTACAATGCAATCAGAAACTTCATTGAAACCCATGGCTCTTGGGAAAACAACCCCAGAAATAATATAAATGGTAATCTTGGAAAAATATTTTTTAGTAGATGCATAACAAGAGGGAGATTTTTTTTAAAGGTTTCCATTAAGACATATTTAAAGGTTGTTTGAAAGAAGCTCTAAAATTGGATTTAAGCTTGACAATAAATTGCCTGATAGACAAAAGGTCTTGCATGCCCAACAATTCTTTTTCTAAAGGGAATTTCATTGAATTACATTTATTTATGTTAATTCCATTCACATTTCAAGTATTTATAAAAAAAAACTATAAAAACAATATCCTAGGAAGAGGACTTTCAGGTGATTTTCTGTAGCAAGAGTTCAAAAAAGTAGATTCTTGGGAAGTAAGGGAGTTTAAAAGAGTAGATGGAGAAATGACTAAAAAAAGGTTTCTCCTTTTACACTCAGTCTTAATGCTAAATAGGTTTTCCCTGAAATGGGATTTTCCCATGTATTTTACTAGGAAATGTAGATAGGACAGGCTTAAATAATGAGTGCCCTCCTAACCATACTGATGCAATATGAAGGTACAAGTACTGATTAGGTGAAACCTGGCTCAAAAACAATAACGTCTAGTAAAATCTCATAGGGGGAAGAGTAACTTAGGGTTAGGTTTGGGAGAGCAAAATGGATGTTGCCAATGGATTCATAGTGGGTTGGTAGGGTGCTGACTTTTTGTATACACCCTAACTACTTTTACTGATAAAAGAGTTAGGAGTTTTCCCCTTAGGTGGAAAAACCCTCTTAGAGTTCAGGTTAGGTTGCCATGAACTTGAAGAGCAAAATGGACCTCACCAACAAATACATTGTGCATCATTATTATTAGGAGGATGTTGACTTTTCAAGCCTGCCCTTTCTTTTGGATAGTTGCAATGTGTGCAATAAAAGCGTTCCATCAAAAAAGCACTGAAAACTCTCTGGTTTTACAGTTTTTTTAAAAAAACTATAATTCTCACACCCCTCCCATTGACCATTAAAGTTGGAGTTCCAGCTGAAGAATCTCTGGAAAGCCTAGGTTTTTACCATTTACTTTAAAGCATAGTCACTATTGATATGCAAATCTGTAAAATTAATGTCCTTGTATATAATACCGGCAGCCCTCCCTTAATAACACTAATTTGGAGCGGACTTATTAATTATTATCTGTAATTAAGTGATATGGTTTTTATCACCAGTTGCCATAATTAAACAAGGACTTTGTGAATCATTAAGTGAAGACCTGACAGGACCTCAATTTGCAAAATTCCTGCTGGCATCCCCATTGACTTTGCTTGTGGGAGAGGGTCAGGGAAGGTCAAAAATCACCATCACATGACCGCAGGACATCGTGATAAGTTGTAAGTACAAGGATCGGTTGTAACTACCACTCAGTGCCATTGTAAGTTTGAACCAATGTATAACAGTATATTGCATGATATGCTTTGATAGTAAAAGGGGAAAAATCCTACATTCTCATCATGAAAGCCTGTGGTTGTATTTTTCATACAGAATAATTTGAGTAATTATTCTGGATGAAATAATCATACAGATAATTAGAATAATTAATATAATTAAATCCATTTAAATCAAATCATGACAGAAATAGTGTCCATTTACATTAAAATCAGTGGTGGGATTAAAAATTTTTTACTACCAGTTCTGTGGGTGTAGCTTGGTGGGCGTGGCAGAGGAAGGATACTGCAAAATCCCCATTCCCTCCCCACTCCTTAGCCCTGTAAAATGGGAAAAAAACAAAAGGAGTTTTCTTCCAACAACCAGTTCTCCAAACTGCTCAGAAAGTTAACAACTGTTTTTTTGTGAATAGGTGCAAACTGGTTGAACCCCACCACTGAAAAAATCTTCATGTGAGGTTACTTTATACAGTTGGATATCTGTGACTCCCACATAAACTATTGAATCCTGAGTGAAAATAGTGCCTTGTCAGCCAGAGGTACTCAAAAGAATTTCCCCAGAGACTCTTAAAACACATTGGCTAATGGGAAATTAATTTTTTAGCACTATAAGTTGCCATTTCCAGTCACCTCAGAACAGGCTGTTTTGGCCTGTCCACATTTAAAAGGGAAAGAGTATTTATGAAGAGCTTTGTACTTAAAGAAAAAAAAACACACAGAGACAAAAAAAACAGGGCAACAGCAGTTTGGCTTTCCAATGAGCCAGTGAAATAGCGTATTGTTGACCTCAGCAGAATAATATTGCTGATCACCCCTGGACAATTACATCAGAAGGTGCCAGTATTGGAAATTCCAGTTAATTGTTGCTTTGGGTCAGTAACGTTAAGAGTTGAAATTCCAAACCAGATTTACAATCACTTCTTCTTCCCTCAAATATTTTGCTTTCAGAGGGATTCTTAACAACTTCATTTTGAACTGGATATAATATACCTCATAACTTCATAAACCACTTGAAATGACTTTTTCCACTTTAGAAAACCATGTAGTGCTGTCAGGAGAGAGTCTATGAAACTCTAACCAAGAGCCTTAGTATGCTATTAAATGATCTTTCCTGGGATTCTTTGTAGAAAGCTATAGTACTTAAATTATTATAAAATTGGTGGAAGTTTAAAGTGCAGATACATGTTTAAGGATATTCAACCATTTTCTTTTTTTCTCAGGATAATTTCTCAGGATCACTATTATCTGAAGTCAGAGATGTCTGCAGGAAAGGACTAAACAAGTCAAAAGAGTGTCCACAACCACACAATTGAATTCTTGCCCACTTTTTATGTACACCGCACACATAATATATTAGGAGTAGCTTCAATGGCACAGCTGCAATTGCCATCTCAATGTTTTTAATCTCCTTCCTCCATAAATGTTCCTGATATAAGTACTTTCTTCCTATCTTCAACTACCCTGGTTTGAAATTGGATTGCCAATCCTGAACATGTCTATTCCCTCTGCATACTGCAGTCTCCTTAACCTCTATCAAGGTAATAGTTGATAAAGCCCAACAGATTCCGTACTGCTCAGAACAGTTCTTGAATCCCTCTTCCTTCTCTTTTCCTCTTGGTCAGGCATCTATGCAACTGAATCAGCTTCAACTTTGCCGCCCAGAGTAGTTTTAATGCTCTTGGCTCCCAGCTGCAATGCAGTTTTGAAAACACTTCTTGGGAAGGCCTGGATAGATCTCCCTCTTTGAGACAAAACTGTGTAGTAATTTAAGCAAGGGAATCATCCATCAATAGATTGATCAAGGTGCTTTTAGGACAAAAGTATTATTGAGTATCACACTATTTAAAATGTGTTGTTTTCACAATGCTACTTCTATTTAAAGAAAATTGTTATGGAATCCAGAAGAGGGTTGCATTGCAAAATCTCTTCTGGAACAGTTGGATTATAACTGAGGAAAACACATTTCCTGTCAAGCAAGGCTATTTCTGATATACTGTCTTTGTGGAGTCAACCTCTTCCAGGCTCTGGACAGGATGGGGGCATTTATCTAAATGAGGCAACATAAAGAATTAGTGTTGGAGCCAGTTGCTGCCTCATTTTGATAACAGCCTGGTCAAAATGAGGTCTCAATGGGGGGAATATTACTTTCACAATGGTATAGTTAAGTCAGTCTTCAGGCTGTCTAGCCACCTCATGGAGAAACGTGACCTTCCAATTAAGTTTGAGGTTATGTTCCCATGCATTTTTCTTATCAATACAGATGACAAGCAGATTGGTCCTGCTCTTAATTAGCTTTCAATGTGTGCAAAAAATCCTTAGTTCAGATCCAAATGTCTCTTGATAGCCTCTTTTCAACATAAGATCTTGAACTCTTGATCTCTTCCATACTTTGGCATATAACTCTTAAGAAAAGTAAGAATTTGCTGGAAAGTATCTCACCACATAAAATATTTAAGATCCATTGTCATACTAGCAATTTTCCTGTTGTGTTTCTCAGGCAAGCTTTCAGGAATGCTTCTTGTCCCTGGACATGCAAGCAACTAACCAGGATATTATGTGATGATGGTTTGCTCCCCAGGGAACCTGGGTTTCTGGAAGGCAAGATCATTTCGATTCATTGACAATAAGATATACACTCTAAGTCATATATTCTCAGAATTGTTTTTTCTGATGAAATGTGAGAAAAATGGCTATGTCTGAAGTATGTACCGATGTGACCAGTGGAAAACATCCAACTTTTCCACGTGATATCTGTCCACTTAATTGAACATGGAGGGAGATTCCCAGGCAGGTTCATATCTATCCGCTTCTGAATTGCCAGATCTGCAGAACCAATACTAATTCCATCATGACATACACTTGGCAGGTACAACTAGTAGTATACAGGCATAGATTGAAGCTCCAGTCATTTGAATGAAAGATTGGGAACTGCCATATTGCATACAGTTAGTTTTCTTTCCAGCAGAATTGGATGGTTGTTTTGGAGTGTACTCAAGTGCAAGAGTATTGACTGAATAGTTTTTTCCCCCCATACCTAATAAACATGAGTGGTGCTGTGGCATTAGCTAGATGCCAGGAAAAACAGTTTTGTAACTGTCTTGCTTTCATCATTCTACTGTTTCTTAGAACATCTTCCTGATCCTGGACATGAATGGTTTCCTTACCCTTCCCCACACTGTGGGGAAAAAGGTCATAATGTTTTTGGGCGATAATTTAGAAAATGTGCTTCAAAGCATGACAAACTTGTTGCAGGTCTTTAAAGCAATCGTGGCTTTTCCCAGATTCACACACCTGCTCTTTGCAATTTTTATGTGATTCCAGGTGCTGTGATGTTTACTCTCTTGTATGTTCTGAACCACCTTTTCAGAACTGAATTTAAATTAGGGCCTTAGCAAACAGGCATCTTCAGATCTGAGGTCCTCACTTTCTTGTGTTCTTCAGGTGATTTTGAAAGATCTGAAGACTGGGCCAGTCTGAATGTACTGTATGGCTTCTGATTCTGATCTAGTAAAATTGCTAATACAAAATTATATTCCTTAAAGGGCTTAGTATACCGACCACTTACAGCAATCCACTGAAAACAAAAGCAGCTAGTAAATTGAAAGTTGATGTGAGTCATTTCCAATGCCCTTTGTTTAATTTTCTGAAGAACTTGAACTGATGACTTACTATCCATAGAAGGATAAAAAATGTGCTTCAATAGCTAGTTGGATTTCAGTTAACTGGTTCTTGGCATCTCTCATCACTGATTAATGATGCAAAGTACAAAGTAATTGAAGGAGCCAAGAGTCATGCAACTGCGAGCAAATGAAGAAGACCAGAAAATGTTTCTGATTCCCAAGAGCTCCCATTTCATCCTTTTATTAACTAAGTACAATGTCAGCTACTAATATGAGATGCACACTGGTTTGTGCCCAAACAAGTAAACTAATATGATAAACCTGGTCCAGAAAACATGGTAGAATCACAGTTTAGTTCCTACAATAATATCATATCCTTTTCGCTAAGCCATTGCTTATTTGTTTTCTATAGCCTTCCGTGTTCCTTTTTGTGTGTGATGTAGTAACAAGGTATTCCATTCAAGGACAAGTGATTAATGGTCTCTCATTTAGGGAGAGGGGTTGGGGATATCTTTAAATGCCAAAATGAGAACTTGACTGCTTTCCCCTACCCTAATAAATTCTTCATTACAGTTTTGTGCTAGGCCTGAGAGAAACATTTTCAGTGCATTTGCTATATGAGGCCTGCAAGTTTTCCTTCTTGGCTACATAAATATAACTCCATGCTATATGAGAATACCTAACTCATCCTTTACTTATTGCTTGATTTTGGTAATATTTTTTTTTTGTTCCTTTGTCTTTTATAGAGTTGGCTGGACCGAAATCTGTTTTTGTTTTTAATTCATGTCTAATGCCTACATATTCATCCTGGGGGAAAATATCACGTTTTGTTCAATATTTATTTTTCTAGCCTTCGTTTCAACTAATCTCTTCCTGGTAAAAACAGCAATGGCATTGTGAAGTGCATATATTGTAATAAAATAGCTGAGTCTAGGTCAGCCTGACAAGGTAGACCTGACGAAGAGATCAATGCCATGTAGGTCAGGACAATTTTTTTTGTAACGGAGTTAGAGGGTCTTGCAAGTCTGTATGTTACCCCTTCCCTCCCTTTATAGATTTGTCTGAGATGTTTTCTCAGGTTACTTCCTGGCCTGGGCTCAGGCCCCATTTATCTGACTGTTGCTTTAATAGTGACTCTTCCTCCTGTTCTTCAAGGTCATTCCTTCTACCCTCTATAGTCTGTTGGCTGGAAGACTGTTCCATTACAGGTAGTTCTTGACTTACAACCATTCTTTTAGCAACCATTTGAAGTTACAATGGCACTGAAGAAAAGTGACCTGATTAGTTCTCGCGCTTATGACTGTTGCTGCATCCCTACAGTCATGTAATCAAACTTTGGGTACTCAGCCAATGGCATGTATTTACAACAGTTGCAGCATCAAAGGTCACAGGGTTGCCATAGTGTGACCTTCCTAGCTAGCTTCCAATAAGCAAAGTCAATGAGGGAAACCGGATTTGCTTCATTGACTGCATGATTTACTGCAACGATCAACTTAACAACTGTGGTACAAAAGACCCCAAAATTGGGTGCAACTTACTTAACAACTGTCTTGCTTAGCAACCAAAATTATGGTCCCAATTGTGGTTGTAAGTCAGGGGGTACCTGGAGTTGGCAAAAAGAATGGGAATAATGACTATGTTGCCTTTTTAATCCATACCAACTCATATAACTGTATCCCTGCAAAGCAATATTTCTTCTCACCCTCTTGCATACTTTATGTCAGGGGTCTTCAACCTTGGCAACTTTAAGGTTTGTTGGCTGAGGAATTCTGGGAGTTGAACTCCACAAGTCTTAAAGTTGCTAAGGGTGGAAACCCCTTTATGTCACTTGACATAAATATAGATGACAGTTAAGGTAGTTAATTCAGATAGCTAAATTCCTTCTTGCTTTGTTCATAAGCATGTCTGAAATGGGGAATAGGGATCTAAATCCACCAATTTCACCAGAACTGACAGGCAAACGCTTACTCTTATTGTCTGTGTCTCCTAGAACAATCGTACTTTAAAATAAAAACAAAGTGTTTTTAATCTCCATTGTGTTACTGTATTATTTGCTTTGGTGTCTGTCCAAATCCCATTATGGACATTTTAAAGTGTTCATTTATTTTTAATTTCTCCTGGTAGTGCCTGAGAACTAAATGGAAGTATAACAACTGTTTATCTTCACTGTACATCATATAAATAAAATAAATATTCCCTGGCATTTCAATGCATTTGTGGAACTATTTATGACTGAATACAGACATATTCAGTCATAGCTGCTCCTAAAATGTTACCAGAATCAATAACCCTCCCACATTCCCTACCAATGTTTTTGTTCTTTCATCAGTAAAACCTATTGTTATAATATTAAACAATATTATTAAGGTCTGGCATATGCCATAGGCTTTCCTGGCATAGGCCACAAATTCTGCTCTTTCTCCCTCTATTCTATAATATAATCTAAATCTATGTAGGTGTTTTAGGCCATAACATGAAATATATGATACATATATTGATTTACTTACTTAATATGTGACCACAGATTGTGTGTGCTACCAAATTCAGTTTCATATGAATTGTTTCATCATAGGCTGTACGAAGGCCTAGAAGGGCAGATCCTGCCCACCTACCCACAAATGAATTTATGCATCCGGGGGGAACTGCTCCTGATTTGAGCGTTATAAAAGAATAGAACTCTGTTCAGGGAGTGGTAATATAATTTATTTATCTGTTCATTTGAGACATTTTTAAAACCTTCTATTTAAGAACTCTAGAAGTTAAGTTTATCTTAAAAAAAAAAAAAAAGCTAGAAACGTTAAACTAGAGAATTTTCTGAAACCATTGTGAAACTGACCATAAAAGATTAAACTGACTGGATTGCATCTCATATAATTTGTAATTTGATTAATTGTTTATCTTTATTATTCTCCTCCCATCCAGGAAATCACAATAGTCTACACATACTTTCCTCCTCCAACATTATTACCTTGACAATAGCTCTATGTTAATTTCCCTCCAGTACCTTTTAACTTCTAGAACATTTTGATCAACTTTAGCAACTTTAAGATATGTGCATTTCAATTCCTAAGAATTTCCCAGCTTAAAATTGCCAAGATTGAGAAACACTGCTCTAGAATCATCCAACCACTGTTGTGCCAAAAATGATAGTAATGAAGATAGGAATTATATCATTTAGTGATGGGTCGATTGGGTGACAGAGGGCAATTCCACAATGTAGTCCATGGGCATCAAACTCAATTTCATTGAGGGCTGCATCAGGGTTGTGTTTAACCTCAGGGGCCCTGGGGGCCATGGCCATGGTGGGCATGGCCAGCTAGACATCACTTGTGTTGGGGGCACCTGTGGTGGCCTGAGTGCTCTGCCAGCAAAAACGGGCTCCCAAGCTCCATTTTCAGCCGATGGCCTCCTGCAGTCCTCTGCCAGTGAAAACAGAGCTTGGGGGGGGGGCACCCACAGCCCTCCTTGGTCCCATTATCAGTCATGATGGCCTCCTGCATCCCCCTGAGCTCCATTTTTAATGACAGAGGCACCACGGACCAGTCTTTCACTGTTTCCAGGGCAGCCGCATGGGCCAGATCTAAGTGCCCTGTGGACTGGATCCAGCCCCTGGGCCTTGAGTTTGACATCCCTGATGTAGTCTAAGATGTTTGTCTCCCATGCTGCTTAAGTCAAGCTTGGAAACCCCAGTCCATGTTGCAGTGGACTGCCAAGGCAACTAGATTGGTCCTCATTATACATTCCAGCCACTGCTAGACCTGATTGGTTGTTCCCTTGCTTCTTGCCCTTCCCATTCATATAGAAAAAGTGAACCCTGAGAGCTGGGTAAATCTAACTTTAGATTACTGAACATAATAAAAACAATATAATTGCATCTATATTTTGTACTACTTAAGGTGGCACACAAAATCCTCCTATTTTTCCCATGGCAACTTTGACAATTGTTCTAAAGTCATCTAACCAGCTTTCAAGCATAGTAGACTATTGGAACTCACTAGAAAACTAGTTTCTAGCCCACTGCCTTAACTATTCCACAAAACTGACTCTTACTTACTCTTAACTAAGTAATCTAGTAGGGTAATAAAAATACAAAGAATCTGTGGGTTTTTTTAAAAAAAAATTGATTCATTTTTTAATATGATTTTCAATTTGGAATCATTAATTTACTTCTTGTACAAAATGCATATATTTTAACATTTTTCAACAGTATTGTTTAAGTGTTTTATTGCCTCCTAATCAGCAACAATAATATCTTTTCTCTGGGGTTTCAGATAAAGCCATGTAAGTACCGGTTTACAAGAATGTAATGTGACTCAGCCAGCCGAGCACAATTAACTGTGGTAGATTTGATCAGAGATACTACTGAGTAAAGATGTACAAAATTGTATTAAAAGAATTATTTTGCCTGTGGGGGTTATCTTGCATCAGAAAAGAGTTTTAATCCTAATTGCTGGATATATTGCATGATTGTTTCTGAGGCCATTTGCTGTTCATAAATAAAGATGAACTGTCATAATACATGGTTTTATAGCTGGGTTCTGATTTGAAATAATGTTGATGAATGTGCTTTAGTAGACAAACAGAAAATTACATGGATTCTTTTTCCTCCATTTATTAAGGCAGAAGGAAAAACAACCTTCTGCCTTAATAAATGGAGGGCACAACATCTCCATATGCATCATTATGTGATGACACTCTATAAAGCAAGTCTACTCTCATGGATTTACAGCTTAAGGTGAATACGTTTCTTTCAGCTGGGAATATTTTTTGTTGCATTATTTGAAAGAGAATGTAAGTAAATTCAGGGTTGACACAATCAATATTCTGTATATTCATCAAAACTGACTCCCGACTAACTCTTGATTAACTATATAGTGGAAATAGTTCATGACTGTTAATAAGTAAAAGATTTTTGAAATCCTTCATGAAAAGAAAAGAATGAGAATTCCTAACAGATGTCATTTATTACAAGACCTTTCAATTTTTCCTTATGATGACAGAAAGCTTTAAATCTATGATTACAGAGACATGTTTACTGTAATGATATTAGCTCTAGAATGATGAATAAATTTGTGGGATAGGAAAGATGAGAAATGAAATTTAATTACTAGGTGTAAATTGCATGTACTGTAACATAAAGTTCCTTTATATCCTGATGCTACAGGTGAATAAAATTGGGATTAAATAAATATAAACTGGAGTAACTAAATACTCCTAGGTTTTTTTACATTAAGAAAACTAAGATCATAGCATCAGGCCCTCTCAATTCCTGGCGAATATTTATTTATTTATTTGTTATAATTTATATGCTGCCCCATCCCACAGGACTCTGGGTGGCTCACAATCATGAATTATAACAATAAAAACTCTAAAATCAAAAACAGTAAAAAAATCTAAAAACAGCTTAATATAAAAAATTATTAAAAACAGAGAACATACAATGGGCAAAACTATTATGCAATCATACAAGGGGAGTCATTTATTCCAAGCCCGCTGGCAGAGCCAGGTCTTCACAGCCCAGTGGAAGGCTAACAGATTAGGGACGGCCTGGATTTATTTATTGGATTTATTGGATTTATATCCCACCTCTCTTCCCCCAATGGGGGAACTCGAGGTGGCGTACAACAATGAGATCCCCATGGGGAGCTGATTCCAGAGGGCCGGTGCTACCACAGAGAAGGCTTTCATTCATGGACCCACCAGCTGGCACTGCTTAGCTGACCTATAGGAGGCCAACTCTGTGGGATCTAACAGGGCGCTGGGAGACATGGGGTGGAAGGAGATGGTCTCGAAGGTACCCCGGTCTTAAGCCATGTAGGGCTTTAAAGGTCATCACCAACACCTTGAATTGTACCCGAAAGGCTATTGGAAGCCAGTGTAGTGCAATGAGTGCCACCACTTTTTTATTGGACCCATGCCCCTCCTGGCTAGTTTCAGCTGGCTGGGAGGTGACACGCAATTGGCTCCAGGTGGTAATTAATGCTTCCTTGAGTGTGGGATACTTCCCACCGTCCTTGAAGGAGGTGGTGGTGAGGCCCCTCCCTCAAGAAGCCTTCCCTGGACCCGACTGTTTTAAACAACTTTCGTCCGGTCTTCAACCTGCCCTTTTTAGGGAAGGTTGTTGAGAAGGTGGTGGTGCTTCAATTCCTGCGTACCTTGAAGCTGATTATTTGGATCCTCTTTAGTCTGGTTTCAGGCCTGGTTACAGCACTGAGATGGCATTGGTAGCACTAGCGGATGACCACTGGTGAGCCTGGGATGGGGGAGCTTCCTCCGTCCTGATGTTTCTTGACCTCTCTGCGGCTTTCAATACCATTGACCATGGTATCCTTCTGGGGCAGCTTCATGGACTGGGAGTGGGAGGCACCGTTCTATGATGGTTTACTTCCTATCAGGCCGCACCCAGTCGGTGTTGGTAGGAGAGCAGAGATCTGGCCCAAGGCTGTGCAGAATGCCCCAGAGTTCAGTTCTCTCGCCCTTCCTATTTAATATCTACGTGAAACTGCTGGGTGGGATCATCCAGCGGCATAGGGTGGGGTACCCAATTGTGCATTTCTGTCCCGGACTGAACTAGTGATGCCATCAAGGTGATGTCCCAGTGCCTGTTGGGGACCAACAAGTTCAGACTCAACTCCGACAACCCTCGGCTTTGGATGTTGCCTCCACGAGGTCTTGCGGATTGTCCATCTTTAATGCTGGGGGCGGAATTGCCCCCCTCAGAAAGGGTGCACAACCTGGGGAGTCCTCTTGGATCCGCAGGTGCAATTGGAACATTATTTGGTAGCTGTGGCCAAGGGGACATGCACAGGTTCTCTTGTTGTACCAGCTATGCCCCTTCCTGGACCAGAAGGCTCTCCTTACAGTCACTCATGCCCTTATCACCTCTCGACTAGATTACTGTAATGTGC
>JANHGC010004455.1:51076-63564 GCA_027560395.1 Boaedon fuliginosus | reverse complement strand
CCTGGATGATTGTTGATGATAGTTAGAATGGTTTTATTATATATTATTGTGTATTGTGTTTTATTGTTGTTAGCCGCTTCGAGTTCCCCTTGACCAGGGAAATGAGGCGGGGTGTTAATCTAAACAAATAAAATAAATAAATAAATATGAACAAAAGAGCTGAAGGAAATGCTTATCATATTTGCAAATGACATAAATTTAGGTGGGATAGATAATGTTGTAGAACAGTGTTTCTTAACCCTCCCCTCCACCCTTGGGACTCTTTCTACCTATAAAAATTATAAGGGGCTCCATAAGAGTTTTTGTATCAATTGTATTTATTGATATTTACCATACCAAAAATTAAAATTGATGCATTTTGTCTTAATGATTATTTAAAGTGATTTAAAAATTGTATTATTTTTCAATGTAGGCTGGGAAACTATTTGATCTTGCAGACTCCTAAAGGAGTCTTGTCCCCATGAAATATCCTAGGATCACACTTTAAAAAGCTGTTCTAGAACATTTCTCAGCTCTGGAAAGTTTAAGATATGTGGGCTTCAATGCTTGCTGTGGAATTCTGGGAGTTGAAGTCCATTAATTTTAAAGTTGGCAAAGCTGAGAAACACTGTTCTGAAAGACAGAAAATTCAGAATTTTATTGATAAGTTAAAGAAGTGAGCTGAAATAATAGAGTAAAAGCCAAAAATCAGAAGTAGTTTGATAGCACTTTTTCAGATTAACACATTTTATTCAAAGATCTTATGGAAGATTATGCTTTAATAAAGTGTCCAGTCTGAAAACTATATCTTAATTTCTAGCTGGAGAGAATAAATGTGAAAAGAATTTTTGAATTTTATTTGATCACAAGTCAAAAATAATGCAGCATATTTTATAGATGAACTTTCTCCACGAATAAAATAAATTATGTACTATCAACATAATCCTAACTATGGTTTTTAATAAATTAAATTATGTACTATCAACATAATCCTAAGTATGGGTTTTTATAATATATTCTGTCCTGTTGTGGACATTATACTTTAAGAAGCATTCAGAGAAATTGAAACAAGCACAGAGAGAGCCAACGAAGATGATAAACAGACCAGAAACTAATTCTTATGGGTAAAAATAACCATACTTAGTGAATTAAAAAGGAAATGACAGTATTTTTCAAATATCTGTGGTTTTGGAGGGCTCAGAAAAAAAAATGGCCAAATTCTGTTTTATAGTTATGTGTAAATAACACATAGTAATAATATTCAATTTCAGGAAGGCTAAGAAAATCTTCCCATTAGTAAGCTCAATTCCATAATGAAACTGATTTTAATTACACTGATTTTAATTTTACATTCATTGTACTACCTTTTTTTCTTGGCATTTAATTTAAAGGTAGTTCTCAACTAATGAACCAGTTACATAGAAACCTATCAAGGCTTTTTCAATAATAACCAGTGATCTGCTATTAGAGGAAATAAATCCATTCTATGTATAAACAGGATATTTTATGAAATTAGTGGATGTTTACGAACTGTATAGCTTTGAGTTATGCATTTGTATAAAATTCAGAGTGGGAACTGAAGAACTCTTACATATCAACATTCCTCTTAAAAATATGGATCACAAAAACATTCATTTAGAAACACAACCCACTGAATTCAGTTGAAAATATTTTCAAGTAAGTGAACGTAGAATTTATTGCAAGTAAACAACTCTGTCCATAATCACAGCACCCCATACTGCCTACCAAAATTTTACCTTCCTATCAACTTTATCCAACTGATATAATTACTGTGGTAGAGCAATATTATTTGCAATAGGGAATCATGTGAGTGGTTATTTACAAGTCAGAGTTTAGTCAATTATTTACCTAGACCATGGGTATCAAACTCAAGGCCCAGGGGCTGAATCCATCCAGTGGGGTGCTGACATCTGGCCCATGGAAAGGACTGGTCTGTGGTGCCTCTGCCAATGAAAACGGAGCTTGTGTGGGCCACGTGCTGCTCTCCTGAGCCCTGATTTCATTGGCAGAGGTTGCAGGAGGCTGTCCCAGCTGAAAACAGAGCTCACGAGGGCTGTGCATGTCCCCCCACCGAGCTCTGCTTTTGCTGGCAGAGGGTTGCAGGAGGCTGTAGCAGCCCAAAACGGAGCTCGGGAGCCCATTTTCACTGGCAGAATGCTCGGGCCATCATAGGTGCCCCCCAACACAAGTGATGTCATACTGCTCATGCCTCCCACCCCCGAGGTCAAACACAACCCTGATGTAGCCATCAATAAAACCATTATAAAAGTTTAACACCCCATTTGATGATCCGTTTGTTGTAACATTTAAAGTTGTGTTCATTGATCATATTACATCATTATAGGTAACCCTCAATTATAATTGTTCAAAGTAATGAAGCTTCAGAAAGTGGCGTATGACTTGTCCTTAAGTTACAACATGACTGCAGTTGTGTACTTGACAACCAGCTTGCATTTATTACAGTTGCAGTGTCTTTGCTGCCATGATTGTGATTTGCAACCTTCCCAGCTGACTTTTGGCAAGCAAAATTAATTGGGGGAATTGCTGCTTTTTAATAAGATACAGACGTTATAGACTGAATTACCAGTCTGGGTATCATATGTGCAATTTACAGTGTGTGTCATCCATCCTAGCAATAAAAATAGTACTGGTCAGTGTGGCATGTTTTGGCCAGTATGTGACAACAGCAATCCTAATCTAGTTCTATTTCAAAGGGGTTTATCAGTCCGATGTAGAAATGGGCTAAACACAACACTATGCTAAGGTTGCAAAGCCATCTAGAAGGGAGTGTTCTTTCATTTCTGTTTTATTTAACATCTCTCTCTCTCTCTCTTTTTTAAAAGAGGATTAATCATGTGTGGAAGATATGCAGAGCTATGCAAAGCTTTGACTATCTGATCTGATGCTCCCTCTACAAAGGAAGAGGGAGGGGTGCCTGCAGCAAAAAGGAAATGACAAAAAGGCAGGGAAGGGGATTTACAAATCCCCAAGCAGGGCTGAGAAAGAGAAAGAGTAGGGTGAGCTGTGATCGTTACCTCAGTGTAGTTTCATGGCAGACAGAGGGCCATAAGGAACTGGCAGCCTACTCATGTTTTGCAAGTGGTAGTAGCATTTTAAGAGAAGCTGTGTTTTAAAATAGAGAACTTTCCTCCTTTCCCCCTGACTAGTAAATGAGAGAGGATCAAACTTTCTGAATTTAGGCAAAATAAGCAAATTCGTACTTCCCACTAAAATAATAGTCTTGAACATTACTGAGGGATTGCTTATTTTATAAAATTCCTTGTGTTTATTTTATCTAGTTATAAAATTCTATCATTGTATTATTTGCTTTATAGATTAAATTTTATTAAAAAGGCCCAAACCTGACCCCAGTTACATCATTTGTTTTATTCATTGCACAACTCTGTGCTATTTTAAGGAAACTTGATATTGCAATTTGAGAATTTCATCGTAATACATGTGAAACTCTTCTTTTTCTTACCAAAAGACCATTATTACTTCTCATACTAATAACACAAAGTTTTATTCCCTTGACTTTTCCTATAGCCAGATAAATTTGTTAGAACTGTGGAAGGATTAAAATGAGGATCTTACTTGAGCTCAAGAAAAGGTGGATAGAAATCTAACAAAGAAACATATAAATGTTCTCTCCTAAAACAGCAATTCAAAAGAATAAATGTAAACTAACTTATTTTCCAGTACAATTTTAGCTATTTGTCCTCAATATTAATTTTTAGAGGTTAAATAAGGCATTACAATTTGGCTGCTATTTCACATTGCTTTCAATAATATGGTTTGCTAAATAACCTACATTAACTGGATTTATACAGCATGTTAAGCTAAAATTAGTTTTCCCTAAACCTTAATTGGCTGGCTTCACTCACCAACTAAACCAAAATCTTAGCATTGTGTGTGAAAGCAGCTTATAACTATTAGTAATTTCTCAATGTGAGTCAAAACTGCTGACTTCCAGATATTACTGAAGCAGAACGATGACAAGATGCAAAACAGCAGGAGAATAAAATAAGCTGTTTATATTGCCTATGTGCTGAGATATTACGAATCAAAATTGTGGCTTGGTCCAGAAAAAGGAAGCTTTCTACTCTGTTGAGTACTCAAAACAGAAAATAAAATTAAGAATAAAATTACAGGTAATCCTCACTTAAAAATGGTAATTGGGACCAGCAATTCTGTCGCCAAGTGATGCAGTCACAAAGCATGATGTTACGTGATCTTGCCAACTTACAACGGCAGCTGCAATAGTCCCGGCAGCTGTTGCTAGGTGAATCCTATGCAGTTGCAGGTTATGTGACCTTGCCATTTAAAACCTCCTGCCAGATTCACCCACGGAAACCAGCAGTGAAGGTCACAAACGGCAATCACTTGACCACAAGGTACGGCAACTGTTACAATTGTGAGCCGGTTGCCAAGTACCTGAATTGTGATCACATGACTGCAGGGATGCTGCAACAGCCACAACTATCAGCAGAGCCAGAAGTCCCCTTTGTTCAGTGCTGTGGTAACTTGGAAAGGTCACTGAATGAGGACTCTGTACCTATAAAGTCAAAACTTAATGACAAATGGTAAAATCGCATGCCATAAGTTCGCCATCACAATAGTAGAGAGTCCAATGAAACTCCTTCAGAAGCATGTGTTATGCCTGGAAGCCATTCAGCAGGAAAATGGACCAAGAAAATGGGCATCTTCAAAAAACCAGATCTTAACAGCCAAATAAGGACTTAACAGAGTCCCTTTGTTAGTCACGGCCTAAACTGTTTAAGGGCTTTAACACTACAAACAACTTCCAATTGTCCCGGGTAAGTAATTAACAACCTGCACCATATTATCAGAGGAAGGGAGGCAAATGGACAAAAAAGAGCATTGCGGCATTGTGACCTTTTTGTATACGTGCTGTGACATTGCATGGATACACATAAGGTTAGACATTTGTATTGTGACATTGCAGTGTTTTTTAAAATCATCCTGGGAAAAAAAGATTCTGCAGATGTCTCTGCAATATGACCTTATGCTTTGTATTGATTGGTGGATTAGTTACTGCATTTTTTTTTAACAACAGCAACCTCTGGACACTTTTGAAGGATACCTTCAAAACAGCGTGGGTTGTAGTGAAAGCAGGCAATGAAGGTGTGGGTAACCGCTCAGTCTAACCAGCTCAGAAACAGCTGTAGCGGATTTGTGCAAAAGTACAGTATTCCTTGCCATAGCTTGTTATAGCTGTTGAGTCTAGGCTGCAAATCTGCTTTCTTTTGGAAAGGGAACCTATCTAAAACAGGTTGGAATTTAATCCCTAAGTGTCATTTCCTATTCACCAAGTTTCTCTGTTTGCCTGGATTTAATCGATCCAAAGATGATGAATATATTGCTACTGCTTTTAAAGCATTATTTTAAAATAAAAAGCAAACACTTTTTGTAAAATTATAACATAGTTGACTATGTTTAGTAACAATGTTTTATTTATTTTTTCTTCCAGAAAATGCAGGTATATACGGATGTCTTTTTCTGTTTTCTACCACACAGCATTTGATTCTTCCAACAGCCCACTGCAGCACATTAGACTGAAAAAGAGTGACTGGTCCCAGATGATCTTTGTGAATAAGTAATTGCTCTTAATAATATATTTGCTCATAATAATATATTTGGTTTTAAATCACTGGAGAAGTAACCAAATAAAAGATGACCAAGATGTCAATGTACCAAGTCAATGTACCAAGCTCTGAAGTACAGTAGTGTTTCCAAATCTGGGCTGCAAAATTCAGACACCACTAGATAGCAGCCAAAAAATTAGTTTTCTATATCTCTGCCCTTCTGCCATCTCTTGACCACAGAGATTTTTGCATCTCAAATCTGGTAGCTATACACTTGTCTTGAGATATCAATTCTCTCCTTTCAGTAACACATACAGTATCTGTTCCTGCCATGGGACATATATAACTATTACTAAGACACCATTTCACAAGTAGTATCCTAGATTTAAACAAACATGACTAGATAGACATATCATGTTAGGGCATGGTTTGCTTAAACCTGATTTCTTGAACCCCACATGGTTAACATTCTAAGCCAAAACCAAGTCACATTTTTTTATTCCTCATACTGATTTTCAGTCACGCCATATAAAATTATTTTGATTTTAAAACAATGCAGAGAAATTATGCTCAGTGACTATTCATTCTCTGAGTCTCTGAGTGTCTGAGTGTGAGTCTCTGAGTGTGAGGTATAAAGCAAATTAGTCACATTAATAGAACCCAGAGCAGATAAATTGTTCACTTAACCTCCTCTGCGTATACTTCAAATATGTTGGTGAGGCATTACAGAATGATGGTTTTCATCTCCATCCCAAATCCTGTGAACTCTGCCTTGTTTTTGTGTAATGTTTCCAATGTTTATGACAATAGCTGAAATTCAGAGTTTACATGTCACACATATCACAAGATAAAATTACAAACTACTGGTCTCAGCCCCTCAACAGTGTTGCTGATAGTTGTGGATACAAGACCTCTGCCTTCTTTTCCCACTATACAGCTGGTGTTCACAAGAAACTAAAATTTGGTGATGGGTTTCTTGGGGAGAGAGAGGAGGTTGAGATCTATCTGTGAGTGAAAAAGAGGGTATAAAAAGGTATACGTTCATGGATGTACATGGAAGCCATACCTCCAACCATGTAGCTTATTTTCTATCCAAGCCACAAATATATCAAACCTTGAAAATTAAACCACAGGCTCCAAACTGTGAGCCATGACCCCTGAGAGGTTGTGAACAAATCCAATGGGTTGGGGAAATGTAGCTGCCAGAACCAGTAGGGGAATGTGCTTCATCATAGCTCAGCTGTTGGCTCAGCTGTCCTTCCACCCACATAGGTGATGAATGATTCTTGCTTCTTCCTCAGTTAAGTTGGGCTAGAAACAGTCTCAGCAACATCACCCAGGAAAGGTTAGTAGCGAGGATGAGATTGCACATAAGCCCACGTTTTCATGTATACACACCATGCCCACGTTGCTTGGACTTGTGCATTTAGGCATACAATATCCTAGGGATATAATGGATGAATAGCAAATGGTAAGATCTCAGAAGGCAGTAAGTAGTTAATGGAGGCACTCTGGGGGTTTATGCATTTTTCTGTTAAAGTAATTTTCCACTTCTTATGCAACAGAATTCCAGAAAGGATGAGGATGACGACAACACACAAGATAATGAGGTTGTATAAAAAGAAACAGGGATAGCACTGGAAAGTCCCCTCCTCCTTGCATTTAACCGAGTCCTGCAGAAGGATCGTTTCTGGAAAAATTGGAAATGGGTGTGTGTGTGCGAGGAAAGATGTGAATATTTAGAGAGAATGAGTTTTACATTTGTTCTTTTCTTCATCAACATTGTATCATTATTATTTAAATATTTTATTAGTATTATTGATGTTGTTGCTATTGCTATTGTTGTTAGTGTATTTTCCAATGTGACACCGATGAAAATGTTACATTAGGGAAAAAATTCTAAACACTTTAGCCCATCTCAGTTGGCCCTCTCCAGGCCATTTGTCCTTTGGCACAGCTCTCACATTTCCATCCCCAATGGGCAGCCACGGTGATTTTTTTTCCAACTCCTGTATCCCTAAATAGAGAAACTGTTCATGTGGTTATTTCAGTTACCCTGAATGGGAGGAATGACTGTCCTGAGCCTCCCCTTTTTTTTTGAAATGAGGATTCTGTAAATATGCATCCAGTTTGGGGAAGAAATACCTCCAATTCTTGTAGCTGGAGTTAGGAAAGTGAATGTTGCACAAGACTTTTGTCTGTGATCTCTCTTCCCTTGTCAACTTTTCCTTTAAGGGAGTCGTCACCTTAAATTGACTAGAGCTGTGCTGATTGCTATATGGTATCCAGTGTATTGGTAAATTGTAATCATGGGAAAAGGGGGCTCCATATAAATTCATTTATTATCTTAGGGGGATCATGGCACAATAAAATTTGAGAGTAATTTGGTTAAGTGAACAGAATAAAATTACACATCATACAACATTCCATTCCCACCAGAAGATTGTAGTTTAAAGACTCTACTGCTGTTCTGAGTACAATTACTGTGAATAGGAACCATGAGCACAGTGAGATTAATTTGTAAGCAAACATGCATTTGATTGGTCTGTATGTCAATGTTAAAAGCTGATTAAACAAAAGATACCATGGCAAAAGGGAATTTTCCCAGGCATTTTAATGAAGTGACAATGCAGACAAATGTGAGAAATCTTTTTTAGGAGTTTTGGGGGTTTTTTTTTTAGAAAGAAACATTTTTTAAAAAAAAAATTCTTAACCTCATATTATTTTGTTAAAAATTCATTTCATTTTTAATATTCAGTACATAGTAATATTTGACTTCTAATATAGTACTGATAATTCTTGTCTTTCAGAAAGCAATAAGGTATTTCCAATTAAGTAAATATTTGATCTTGAATATATCACTTGAGGCAATTAGGTATAACTAGTAATTACCAAAATAGATTACCAAAATAAACTAGGAGGCCAAAATCAGTGAGTATTTTCAGGAATTGACATGTAATTCATGTTAGCTAACCTTTCAGGACTAGATTTATGTTATTTAACTGAGTCAATTTACCATGGTAAACTAAGATAAAGTTCCCAAATTATTTTGTTTCATTTTTGCACGCTTGTTTTGTTCCCTACCCACTACAACTGCTGGAAACAGGCTGAGGCATATGATTTAAACATTTTGAATGCATTTTGAATTAGCTGAGGTTAAGTGAGTTGAAATTAAATCTCTTCCAGTGGCTTCTGTGGATCTGTTATTTATGTTAATGTCCACTCTCCCATATATTTAGCTCAAATATATATTTGAGCTTTTTCCATTTTTCAAGGAGACTCCTTAATATTATCAGTGTATCCTGCAAGATACAGATTGAGACAACAAACTACATCAAGAATTTCTTCTAAGGCACCTAGAAATAAACCACAGAGCATTGCAAGAACATTATTCATGTCGAGGGCCAGATGTGTTACGTGCTGGCCACACCCACATCCTGTTTAGCAAAGGGAAAAAAAGTCCCAATATGTCATGTGATGCTGCTGTGATGACATGAGTTTGACACACCTGATGTATTGGAATTTATAATCCGTTAGGATTTCCTTGCCTTTGGTGCTATGAAGTAGAAAGTGGGATATGTGTTTGATTAAATAAGAAAAAGTTTACCATACATTTGGGAGCATTTATCTATTTTATTGAGCTATGCTCAGGTTAATTAGAGTTAAGACTAGCTCAGTTTTGGCAAATAACTTTAAAAAGATATTTAACCATTTATTTGAAGAATTTATTGACTCATTTGAAATCAGGCAAAACATCATTTCTCAGACAGAGCACTACAGTTCAAGAACTAGCTTTTTTATTAACACTGTATATAATAATCTAGAATCACTGGAGAAAAGACTTAGAAAATGACCTTGATGTTTGGGCATATTTCTGAAAGAATAGGCTACCTTTCTGCATGTTCATCATACTTTGGCAGTATGGCAATATAAATATTTGCCCATATAAACAACTTTCCATTCCATTCTATATTCCATTCTATATTCCAGTTCCTAGGGAAAATTCTACATTCCAGAAGTCTTCGCTATTTGTTTTAACCAGTGGTTCTCAATCTGGGGGTCGGGACCCCCTTGGGGGTCGAACGATCCTTTCACAGGGGTCGCCTAAGACCATTGGAATACACATATTCCCATATGTGGTCCCAAATAATTTTATGGTTGGGGGTCACTACAACAGGAGGAACTGTATTAAAGGGTCGCGGCATTAGGAAGGTTGAGAACCACTGGCCTATACGGTGGGCGGGGGGGGGGCAACTCAGGGCTGTTTCACTGGCTAAATCCTTAAAAGATCAATTCTAATACCATGGATTAAATCAGACGGACAGGCCTTGCTTGGCCCATAGGAGAGGACTTTCTTGGTGATTGCCCCATTTAATGACACACTCCTCTTGAACCATAAATATGGCTGGTCCATATACTATAAAGCTTCAGGGGAAAGTCCAAAACAGGGTTTTTCTCGCAGAAATTGCTGAAGAATTTAACTCCTGGGCCACAATGTCACCAAGATATTATGGATTATGAGTATTTCCAAGAAAGCAATATTCTTAATTGGCTTTCCTCTCTATATGTATTCCAGATTTTGTGAGCTTTTCTAAGCTCTACCTGCTAGGAAAAACAGTATGAAATCAATAATAATTAACTCAGTAGCCACTATGTTCAAAGAGGTTTTGCCACAATACATTTAATGTGTCATACGGCATTATTTATGCCATTGTGAATAATGCCCTTCTCTGCATTTTTCAGGAATCATGAATTCAAGATGCTTTTGTGCTTGTCAAGATTTCCTTCTGCACCACCTTTATAACAAAGGAAATTAGAACACCAAGAAACAACAGAAGACTTCAGAATACATTTTTCGTGGATTGCAGTAGGCCCCATAAAAGTATACAAGGAACCAATTTCCTACTTGAACCTCTCCATTATGATAAGAACGTTTTCTTTCATGTCCTTTAGTAATTCTCAAATTGAGGAATATGAGGGTGAGAGAAAGTCAGAATACTTTGTTCTATATTTGTAACCTTCCCCTTACACTAGAAGGATCACACATTAGCATCAAACCTTCCAGAGTATTCTATGACAAATGGGCAATTTGTCAGCAGGTTGGAAGCTAACTACATCCAAGAAAAAAATAGAACATCCAGAAATTCCAAAACATAGCAGCGGCCATGGGAGAAAGAGGCAAAAGTTCACAAGTTTTAGAAGGGGACAATACTGCCTGGAAATGTAACCAAGAAGCTTCTCAAAAACCAAGCTACAGATCTTGCTAGTAACCTCCAAAATAAATATATTATTTTCATTAAAAAGGCTGAATTCTTGACCAAGATAACTAATGTTTGTTAGGTCTACCTCATGTTTCTTTTGATCTATAAAAATATTAACTATAAATAAGTACTGTACCCAGTTCTTTCAAAAGCAATGTGGATGGGACTGATATAGCCATTCACCAGTCTCCTCCAGACATTAACTAGCGACCTCAACTTCTTGTCTTTGGTCGTTGTGTGAAACAAAGCAAACCATGGTTAGTCAATTAATATCTACCCAAATTTAATAGACACAGTTAATATACTTGATTTATATTCCTCTGTTGTGAAGAAGGTTGAAGCCTTTTTTTAATATCTTCCTTTTTGTCTGCAAATGCTTTTGATCCCTTCCCTGGAAGAAGAGAAGACAACTGGAGACTCACTTATGTAACATTGTATGTTTATAAAAAAAGTGGAGGTGAACAGGCCTAAATTCTCCTCTCTCTGCAATACCATGGTGCCAAACACAATATTTAAAAAAAAAAGAATATGGAGAAAACTGGCTACAGAACCCCTTCATATAATTTGCACGTTCAATCCCATATTGTTCCTGGGCCTTCTGAACTACAGTCCTACAAAACTGAATATTTCCAGTAAGCAGACATCTACGTTTTTAAAAATATCTACCAAAATTGGTGCTGTATATGTCAGGATATATAGAACTATACCATTAAAGGCTCTCTGGGAGGAAAACATGGCAGAAAACATCAAGGGTGAAGAATTGAAAGCAAACAGTAAAACTTTAGGAACATTTTAGGAACATATACATAAACACATAATTTGCATCATCTATTTCTAGCTCCTACTAATGTAACTAGTGTAAAATAAATTTCTCCTTTAGTTTATGTTTAGTGAAATTACAATGAGAAATTGAATAGTGAAAGAAAGAAACTACCCTTGAAAGAAAAAAAAGCATCTATAATTCTTGCTGCCTGCTGGGAAAAACTTGGAAGCAACCCTTAAACGATTTAAAACAACAAGTATGAAATCTTTTTGTATTCCTGACCTTAACAAAAATCATGTTCTATGGGAGAAAACATCATCTAATATCTTGTGGTATAGATTTGTTTCCTTAGAGCCTGAATCCAATGGACAGTCAACAACATTTAAAAGAAATCTATCTTTAGCATAAGCAAATCATCAGTTTGGACATTTGGAAGAGCATTTATTCTTTCCCACCTATTTCCCTTTGAGATAAAAATAACTGTAACAGTGTACATGTCCCCTAAGGAACTGTGCATGTATGCATACATTCCATTTGCTCCCTCAAATAATGCAATGATTCATGTAAAGAACAGGAATGATAGCATATATCAAAGCACAGCAAATACCTTTTTAACATACAGCACTGCACTGGGCATTGCAATGGTCTGACTCAATAGTTCAGACTCATCAATTCTTAATAATTACAATGCATGAAATATAATTTGCTTACTTCTGATTTATTAATCCGAGAACAAATAGGTTATGCGGTGTGTAACATGCGACAGCGCGAACCCAGCCAAACTTGTCTTTTAATAATAAGCTAGGATAACAAGCGTAAACGGCGCTAGTGTCACCCTTCCGCAAAACCTTGTCATCC
>JANHGC010004455.1:11738-24203 GCA_027560395.1 Boaedon fuliginosus | reverse complement strand
AGTCCTTCGGGAGTTGGGCAGCATAGAAATGTAATGAATGAATGAAAGAAAGAAAGAAAGAAAGAAAGAAAGAAAGAAAGAAAGAAAAAAGAAAGAAAGAAAGAAAAAGAAAGACAAACCATCTCGTGCTTGAATACAAGCAGGAACTGGGGATCCATCTTGGGTGTTTAGTTTCAATACCAATTAATTATAATTTATAATTGCTTGACACTCCATGTCATATGAACTCTTTCCTAACCTGGAGAGATGGACCTCTCCTCTTCAGGAGCTTCAATTATGATTGCTGAATAGATATTGGGGTCTATATCAATATTTGTTGACTCAGTCCAGGAATCTGTTCTTATACTGATGGCTCTAAAACACACACACAAATAGTAGAGATCACCTATTGTTGTTCTCTATCAAGTATTGTGAATTATTGCTCTGTTTGACATCTGTTTCAATGCACCGATAGTTCACAAATTTGTCTAATCGTCTATATATCATCTATGATAAAAACTATGCCAGCTGGTGGGAAAACAATTTCTTGTAGCAAGGAATTCCACAAGTTAATTATGGCTTGCATGTAACGATGTATTCTGTTCAGAGTCTACCACTAATTAGTTTAATGGATTGAAATGGGCTGTAATATCATTTCTAGGCAATTACTAAGTATCATATATAATGTAAGATTAGCTTAAGAGACACAATTGCTAAGAAAAATGAGAATGATGGAAAAGAGGGGCTTCGGATAATTAATGGTGATCTCTGGCAAAAAAGAAGAGAAACACACTTAGTTTAGCATTTATTTATTTATTTATTTAGTTTATGGCAAGTGTTAGTCAGGGATCACCGAGGTGGCTGCCTTCCTCTGTGAAAGGAATTTTTTCAGGCAGTGTTATCTTTTACCCACAGGACATGGGGGAGGCTCCATTCTTGTCCCTCCACAGTTTATTCGCTCGTGGGAATTGAACCACCAAGCTGCCGACCTTAGCGGTGCACAAGCCCAGCGTCTTACCACGTGAGCCCCCCGCGGCCCGACTAGGTTATTATTATTATTATTTATTTATTATTTATTACATTTATACCCCGCCTCTCTTCCCCGGTCAAGGGGAACTCGAGTTTAGCCAATGTCTAGTCTTCCTATTGTTATCATTCTACCTTGCAGTCTTTTCCTTCTCTATATTTTTGTTTATTTCTCTCTAAGAAATTTTGGAGAAGTAGAAAAATTTTGGGACTGAATTAGGAGACAAGAGTTAAATATTTCTCTGCAATCTCTCCACCAATGTATATATTCATGATACATTTTTCGAGTTATGATGGCCGAAAACACACCTGTGAGGTCATGTGCTGGCATTTTGCGTTCTTGGCTCACCTTTATGTCCACTTGTAACACCTCACAAACATATTTCCGCAATTTGCAGTATTTTTTCCAGTTTCCAGCATTTACGTTCAGTTTCTAACCAAATGGATTTGGTTAATGACCGTGACTTTTGCTTAATGACTCTCATAGAAAACAGTTGTAAAAATCACATCTGGTCACATGATGCCTTGACTTATGTCCACAACAACCTATGATTGTAATTCTGTGTTCAACTATAGCTTGTAAGTTGAAGACTACCTGTATACTCTGAATAGACCCAGTTTGGTGTAGTCATTGAAGCAACAAGCTAGAAACCAGAAGACCTTCAGTTCTAGTCCTGCCTTAGGCACACAAAGCCAGTTTAAGCCAGTCAGTTTCTCACAGCCCTAGGAAAGGAGGCAATGACAAACTATTTCAGAAGTTATTTTGTAGAAAACTGCAGGGTCTTGTCCAGGCAGCTCCAAGCATTGAGCATAATTGAACAGAACACAAAAAAACTTAATAGTAGTTGTATAAATTGCCACCCAAAATACTATTTTTTGACATAGTCATTTAGTTTTTCAGTTAGAAAACTCTTTTATTGATATTTTTGGAATGTTTCATTTACAAAACACCTACTGTATAGCTGCTCTCTTACTCTCTTTCTTTTTTAAAAAAGAAAGAAAGAAAAAACCCTGGAGAAAGTGCAGAAAAAAGCACAGATGACATGTGTATTAAAATAAATCTGTTCCTTCTAGAGATACCTTTCAAAGTGAAGTTATAGCTCAATAAGGAAGACATATTTACATCTTAAAGTTAGCTGTAAATATTTTATTAGCAGTCTCTTGGCACATTTGCAGTTCTGAAGGAAGGAAAATTTGCATGAATTTTTCAGCAATCTGCTTGAAAATAAAGGTGAAAAATCCTGAATAAATAGTGATATATTGAGTGTAAAATTTCCCCAGGGTTTTAAAACAAGGACGCCTGTGGGTCTAACATAGTGTTTAGGATGAGGTCTTTAAAATTCCCTTGGGATTTCATTAGCAAACTAAGTAACATCAGCAATGCTAATACTGATGATATTTCCTAGTCTGGTAATGAAATATCTGCAAGAAAATCACCATGCTCAGAGATGCACCCTGAGCTACAAATACAAATATTCTTTTCTTTAGAAGAAGGAACTAGAAGCAATAAGACACACATGCAAAAGTATCACATATCTCATCCGTGCAACTGACTTAAGAGGACCTTCGCATGATCCAGCCACAAAGTCATCTTAATGGAAGCACAAGGGATTAAACTAAATGAACTACTTTAAGATGAAAAAAAAAAATCTCTAAGGAAACTTTGGCTTTTCAGTCAGGCTAAAGGTGATATGCTGGTACAAATAATTGGGTAAGCATTCCGTGGGCCTTCTTTGCTATGGGACAGAATTAACTTGGTCTTTGATTAACTCAGTAACTTTGAGAATATTGATCAGTCTGTTATTCCTTTACATATAAGTTACAAAAGAAAAAATTGTCTGCAGATTTCGGTTTTGGTGAGGGCGGGGTGGGGGTGGGATCCTGGCAAGAGTCTTCGGACTCTCTTGGTATAGAATTGTAAGGCATAAATACATTTTAGCAGGAAATAGAGAAAACACAAATGCCCTTCATCCAAACAATAATGTTCTGTATTATTATTATTATTTTACCAATTATGCAGTTAAGGTCTGTAAATGTAAGGAATAACAGAGTAACAGAGTTGGAAGGGAACTTTGAGGTCTTCCAATCCAACCGACTGTTCACACAGGACAAGGGTACTTTCGGGGTACCTTCGAGACCGCCTTCTGCTACCGTATACCTCCCAGCGCCCAGTGAGGTTCCACAGAGTTGGTCTGCTGCAGGTCCCGTCAGCCAAACAATGATGTCAATGCCTTCTCTGTGGGGGCGCCAACCCTCTGGAACCAACTTCCCGCTGAAATTAGGACCACCCCCACCTTACTGGCCTTCCGTAAAGCCATTAAGACTTGACTCTGGCAGAAGGCCTGGAACTAATGTACTCTCCCCTTTGGATGAATGTTGGTTGTAATGATTGGATTTAGTAACGTTTTAATTGATTATTGTATTTTTATTGTTGTTAGCCGCCTTGAGTTCCCCTGATTGTGGAAATGAGGCAGGGTATGAATCGAAGTAAATAAATAAATAAATAGATAAATAAATAAATAAATAAATAAATAAATATTCCAATAGGTATCAGGAAAAGCTCTGGTGGCAGTAAGAAGGGCTGAAAAGAGATTTAGAACGACAGCTTTATTTCAGGTTTACTTTCACCACAATGATAGTCCTGAATTTTATCAGTGCTAGGGAAATCCAGTAGTTTATGTAGTCTTATTTGTTTTGTGTTTGACTGAGTTATAGCCTGCCTGTCCTCCAAGCACTTAAATACACGGGGGTTTCCCCAGTTCTAATCTAACACTTTAACCACTTCCCCACACCATTTTACAAGGCTCAACAGCACAGCACTTTTGGGTGCCAGAGTGATTTTCAGGATCCCAAATGGTAACAACACTCCCCCAATACAATGATTTTTTTTAAATTCTGAATTTAATAATTCACTGAACATACCACTCCATGAGGCAACCTATCCTGCTGGTTGACAATTCTTATTATCAGGAAATCCTTGTAATATTTAACCTGAATATATCTCCTTGTAGTTTCAACCCACTAGTTCTTGTTGTGTCATCAGGATAAAAGAAAACAAATCCACTCCTTCTTCTAATCTAAGTGATTTTTTAGATATCTGAAGAGTACTACCATATTACCCTAAATCTTCTCTTCTGCAGACTGATCAAATCTAGTGGCTTTAACTGTTCTTCATGGGACCTGGTTTCCAACCCTCTCAGTATCTCTTCTGATTTTCCTCCAGTTTGTCCATATTCTTTTTAGATAGCAATGCCCAGAAGGGGACATAATATTTCAAAGGGAATGGGGCTGACAAAAATTAGACAAAAATTGGACAAAATAATATCTTATGATGCAGACTCTGTTCTTGTTAATACATTCCTAAATAGCACATGCTTTGTTAGCAGATACAGCACACTGTTGTATTAGAACATCCAGATTCGTTGCAGTATTACCAAGCCAGGGTTCCCTGATCGTTTTACTTACACAAGGCTTTATAATGGTGCAGGACTCTTTCTGTAATTCTGTGTTTGTTTCAGCCCACTGTTAAAGCCATTCTAAACCTTAATTAAGCCTTTCCTTTTCTTCTAAAAGGTTAGCCACTCCTCCTGGTTTTATATGGTCTGCAAATATGATAACAATCAACTCAACCTCTTCATCTACACTAGGGCTGTCAAACTCACCTCATCACGGTGGTGTCACATGACATATCAGGAGTTTTTCTCCCTTCGTTAAACTGGGCATGGGCGTGGCCAGCATGCGACGCATCCAGCCCACAGGTCAGGAGTTTGACAGCCCTTATCTACATCATTAATAAAAGTGTTGAGCCACATATGGCCCAGCAGATACCTGTGGCTTTCCACTCTTCACAGCTGTCCAAACCAATGTGGAGCCCTGGGTGAATTCTAAGGGTGGTCATTCAGTCAATTATAAACCCACCTAACAATTGCATCATCTATTCTAGCCCTTATTTTGCCATTTTATTAAAAGGGATATTGCGAGAAATTTTGTTGAATGTTTTGCTAAGGTAAATGCTTTGCTGAGGTCAACATTTCCCCAATCCATTAAGTTGGTAACTGTCAGAAAAGGAGATGAGATTAATGTGGCATGGCTTATTTGTGATAAATGCATGCTGGCTCATGTTAATTACTGCCTTCTTAATCAAGTGCTCACAAACATGCTGTTTAAAAATCTCTTTGCAGACCTTGCCCAGTAGAGATATCAAGCTGACAGGTCTGTAATTTTCTGGATCCGCCTTATACCTTTTTTTTTTAAGACAAAACTTCTATTGCTTTTTTCCAGTTTCTGAAACTTTACCAATTGTCCAAGAGGTGTTAAAACATTTAGTGGTTCTGTGATGACCACCTTTACTTTCTTCAATACCTGAAGATGCAATGCAGCTGACCTTGGTGACTCAATTCCTTTAATTTGATTTTGATTTTATTACATTTATACTCCGCCTTTCTTCCCCCAAGAGGGAACAGCTCTCTCCTTCCACCATTGATACAATGATGACTAGCTAGAAGAAAGATGTAAAATAACAAATGAAGACATTTTGTCTTCTCACTATCTCCCATTAATCAATTCATCCTTTTCTTTCTGAGGAATGTTTGCAAGCCTCAGCTCATTCTGAGCTTTTGCCTTTCTGCCATAATCCATAATGTTTCTGGCAACTGCCCTGAATCCTTTTTTTGGACATACACCCATTTCCATTTCCTATACATGTCCCATTTTTCCTAGCATTTTAAAAAGCTCTGTGTGAATTTGACTTCATCAAAATCTATTCTTCTGAAATTCATTCTACAAGCTTGACTTTTCTTTGTTCCCCTTCCCCTTGACACCATGAACTCAAGGATTATATGGTCACTCGCTTCCTCCAAAGATTCCATCACATTCATTTCTTAGGCCAAGTTCTCTCTTTAGGTAAGGAATAAGTCCAGGGTAGCAGATCCCAATATTCCTTCTTGACAAATGATGCTGTCAGCAAGAGAGGAAAGGAATTTGTTGGCAATTCAACTTGGCAGAATCCAATTTCCAACAGATGTCAGGGTATTTGAATATCCCGTTGTCCCTACAACATGCCTTTTTAAAAGTTTAGTCAACTGACACACAAAGATCTTATCCATACTTTCTGGCAATCCAAGGAGCCTATGAACGCCTACTATAGTATAACTTCAGTTTTCTCTCTTCTTATTCAGTCACTTTCAATAGAGAGCACGCATATTCCAAAGAGAATAAAGAATACTAAGCAATGAAAGGGAACCTACTACTAAAAAGGTGATATTAACAACACAATCAGACATGCAAGATTCTGTTATTGTAGCCAATCTCAATAAAAGTAGTTTTTGCCTTTCTGTGGAGTTGTCCCAAAAGTGCTTTTTCAAAGGCAGTTGGACTTCCTTTGTTTCTTGCATGAAAGTCAAAACGTCTTCAAGCAAAAACAAAGAAAGTCCAGTTGCCTCTTGAAAAAGCACATTTGGGACAACAATGACCTGGATGATTAAGAATCCCCACAGTCATTCCTATGGAGTTGATTTCCTGTACCAGTCTACCTAGCAGGGCTTGACAGATGGCTTTCAAACTGATCAGTAAAATAAGAATAAGATGTGCTTCTTGTTCTAAGGATATTTTACATTTTCTAAGGTGCTTTATTACTTAGGTCTACTTCACGGGTGTCAAACTCATGGCATTATGATGCCAGTCATGTGATATTTCATGACATTTTTCCCATTTGCAGAGCTGGGGTGGGTGTGGCCTATGCGTGACACATCCACCCTGTAGGCCACCAGTTTGACACCTCTGGTCAACTTCATGAAGTAACCAATGTCTGTGCATTTACTGAAGGATCCTGATGACATTGCCCTTTTAGAAAAATAGGTTCCCACGTTGTTTGCTTTCCAAGTTAGAGACCGAAAATAACTGGATATTTAATCAATCCTTGTATTCAGGGCAGAGGGAAAGGAACTTGACAAAGCATGTGTCATAGTACAATTACAACAGGCAGAGCTTGATTGTGATGTCACAACATATACTTTGGCATCAGTATGGTTAGGAAGAGACAGCTATGAATCTTCTGCACTATTAACTGGGAGCAAATTCCTCCGAGTTCAAACAATGCTTTTACTCAGGATTTCCCGTAGCCCAAGATTGCCTATCTTTGTCAACACTCTTTGTAGTAATATACCACAACAGGAATTCATATTTTAGCAGAAAGCCATGAGTAAAAAGGATTTGGATTAATTCTCAAGTATTACTCATGCCCCTGAATGATATAATATGCATTTTTTTAATTAGCCACAAAACTACTCATGTTTGGAGCCTGGAACTGCAAATGTCAGGCATTCTCTTAAATGTGGTTGGTGCTGAACTTTGAGCCTAAGCTATGATGTCACTGAAGCAAGAGATCCAAGACGAGAGAACGCAAATGTTAATTAATGTGATTTGCTTAGACTCAGCAGTGCTGAGTAAATGGAGCTTTCAACCTCTGAAAATATCACTCATGGAAACCACACTGAGATAAATGTAACAGGCAAGTATTTGAAAGTCAGTAGTCTTGGCTTTGTTTATACTTTGATGTCTTGAGATTCATCTCAATATGCTGTGCTTTTTAAGTAGCTGTGGATAATAAGCAGCTTTGCTCATTTGCTTGGAGTTTTCCCCGTGACACGGACTTTGAGGATATGTCTTATATCCTTTCGATTGAACAAAATATATAGTTACCCAATATCCCAGATATAAGTTGAAATCAAGTAAAAGATGACTTTAGTCTCATAGATTTCAATGGATCTCCTTTAAGTATAGTTAAGATGGAACTCATTCGCCTGTTCTTCAACATTCTTCAACAATCATATATATGTTTATCCAAAACTAATTCCCATGGAGTCTGTTAACATTAAATCCAGATAAATGTAGCCTTTGTTTCATTTCAATTCCAAATTCCTGGACTCTTCTTAGAATTAAATCTCTATATCCCTGCTATTCAAAATGGAAAAATAAGAATCCTTTTTCCTTCCTGAATAAGTATTTGGTTAAGGAATTAAATGTTTGATGACTGATTTGATTCCCTGTTTGTGAGGGGAATATGGTGAGTTCCACACAAAATTTCCATTCCTCAATCCCTCAAAACAATTTGAAAAGAATCAATGATTGTCTTAACTTCAGCAATCCCAAAACACTGAAAACAGGGAATCAAAAATGCCATTTAACTAATGCTCCATCCCAGGCTGCCAGAGTTTCTATAATAACTATAATCCATTCATTGCCTATCCACGCAGCAGAGAAATTGAGGGTTCATAGTTATCATCCATGTCCTTCCTTTATGTTGAATATACAGTAATTTGTCTAACAAAAGTCAACTCATTCTTATAAGAGAGCTGAAAACCCAGGTAGATATTTATTTATTTATTTATTTGTTTGTTTGTTTATTTATTTATTTATTTATTTATTTATTTATCTATCAATGTCTGGGAAATCTACAAATGCTAGACACAATGCTGTCCTGACAGCCTAAATTGCTAGCTCATTGTGTTCAGAGCTTGTGTCCTAATCTTGGTGCACCGTAGGGGGCAAACTAGATTATACCAAGTGATGAGCGGCTCTTGGATTACTGGCTCTTCCAGGCTCCTCTACTGGTTTCACCTCACCTTGCCTCATGTTGCATAGCCTCACGTCCAGCCAAGTCCACCACCAGCCTCCATTCTCTGCACACACAAATGCAGGTAGTTTTTCCCACCAAAGTGGTACCCATTTAACTACTCCCAATATTGTATGTTTTCAAACTGCTGGGTGGGCAGGAACCGAAGAGCAGGCAGCAAGAGCTCACCCTGTCTCACAGAGCCAGACTCAAACCACTGGAGTGCAGACTATTTCTGGTCAGCAGCTCCAGGATCATTAAGGCATTGTACCACCATGTCCCCTTTGTAGATTTCTATAACAAAATGTGATATTTCAAGGAACATGGTCTCAAGTTAGTAGGATTTTCCAAGCTGTAACCTATATTTTGAATTGTGGTCATATTTTGATTTGACCTAGTGCAAGTCCTATAATAAAAGGTTCACATGATTCCTATAAATGGTCCTGGTCAAATAGTCTTATCACTCTGTGCTGAACCAGTTAAAGTTATTTTGGAAAACACCATCATAGGTGGGTTAAAAGAAATTAGCTAGAGAATATATTTTTGTTGTGTCTGCAGCCCCATTTGGGTAAGATGGGGATTTTAAGTTGTGGTCTGCTGAATATCAGCTTGAAGGCTATCGTGGTTTGGTGTGCTGTGCTGTGATTGGCTACCAAGGGCTTTCAAACATTCCACCAATCAGCAGACTGCTTTTTGTATAAGTTAGGGAGCCATTGCAGCTCAGGTTTTCTTAAGAATGCTCTAGTAAATAAAGCTGTTGTTTTAGTGTTCATTGGAGTCGTCTTCTGAACCCACTACACAATAAATGTTGACTAGTCTCTCAACCTTAGCAACTTTAAGATATAGGGACTTGAATTCTTAGAAGTGAAAGATGGCTGGGGAATTCTGGAGTTGAAGTCCACAAATCTTAAAAGTTGAGAAACACTGATTTAGATATTGCCTCCTGCCTCCAAAAATAGGTTGAATTGTATGGACACTTGTCCACTGAAAAAATGTGATACCCAAGTTCAAGGCTAAATCCAGAATTACATCAATATTATCTACTTTTTGGAGGGAGAGTAGCTGCATACTAGGGAGGTAAAATCTCTGCTTTCATATTAGGAAACTAGGAACACCTCTGTTTGTCTAAATTCAACTTCAATTTGTTTGCCCTTTGAAACTGTAATTAGTATCAGATGAGTGAACTACTGAGTCAAATTCTAAAACAAAACAACCACAAAACATTAGTCACTTCCTCCTTTCCATTTCAACTTATTCCATTGCTTGTTTATTATTTTTTTCCCTAATGGTGGAATGGGAAGAAAGTTTTCATTTACCTTGAAGTCCTTATGAATACCAAAGCCATTTTACCTTAAAATACAATGTTTTTATATCCAAGATGAGAAAACTCATAAAAGTAACAGGAAATTCCATGAGTTCCATTTGAATGAGTTTCTAAATAATTTTTTTTGTCAAAGACATGCTCAAGACTCCAACAGACTAGAAAAACTGAAATAGAATAGAATAGAATAGAATTCTTTATTGGCCAAGTGTGATTGACACACAAGAAATTTCTCTTTGGTGCAAATGCTTTCAGTGTACATAAAGGAAAAAGATAATAATAATAGGATACATTCGGCAAGGATCATGAGATGAGACACTTAGTGAGAGTAGCAAATAATAATATAAATTGAAAAGATACAACAACATGGTCATAAGTGGGATAAGGTAGGTACTAGGAAGGGTGAAAAGAAATGAAACGCCTTAGACATTATCTTGAGTTGCAGCAAGAAGGAAAGGGCCCAATAATTTTTTACTATTGTCTCACCTAGTTAGGTGATATTCACAAAATTTGTTTTACAGGTGAAAAGTAAATTACCTTGGGAGGCAATGGGGAATGTTCCACACATAGGAAATAGGTATATTGTGATATGGTTGAGAGATGTATTTGTCAATAAATGAACATGTAGTATTCTCCTTTGTTCATTTATCACTTTTTGAGGAAGCTAAATGGCTGGTTTGTATGCACATTTCACCATTGTAAGTGAATCAACCACAACATATTAGCCAAAGCCACATCTGAGTATGACAAAGTGGCAAATGAATTTGCACACCTTGTTCTTGGCCATATGTGTGTAGAACTTGATCAGTATCCTGATTCTCCCTAAAAGAGAAACAGTTACAACTTAAATTATAAGAATATGACAAAGGGTTCTATCAATATAAATTGCATGCATGAATTAATGATTATTTATAGATAACATCCTATCCCTTTCAAAATATTTACATGTATTTTACTGGAAAGAAGAGCTGATTTTTGCTTTCATGTTTGTTATCTGATATTCCAGCATTCATTGACTTACCATTCCATTTTATAGACTCACAGCAGAATTTAACTTCACTATAAACCATTCAGGCAAAAATCCAGTGTCAGACGGATTAATATCTTGCCTCTGCTTAAAGACATCCAATGAAATGGACCCCATCTTTTTTTAGCCCATTGTTTACACTGATAACTGCTCTTGCATTAGAAAGATGGAATTTGGCTTTCCCTGACATGCACTCATCATTCTGTTTCCTCTCTTCTGAGATGATACAGAACAGGTCTTGGCCTTCTATGTGACATGCATTCAGGTATTTCAAGAGTGCTGTGAATGGTTAACATTAAAAAAGAAAAATGCAGAGCAATTTGACAGAACTAAAAAGCTGTTTTGGAAATGGGTGAAAAGAACTACAGAAGGAGTCTCTAATAGAGCGAATGGAACTAAAAAAAATAAGTGGAATGAAATGGTTTGGGGAAAGAACTGAATCAAGGGAATAAAGGAGTATTTCAGGAATCTGCATGGAAAAGATAGTGATAGTAATACATTGAAAAGGAAAGTTAAAATAAAAGCTATAAATGTTAATTCCAAGGGAAACAATTATGAAAAGATAGTATAAGAATAATGAAAAAAATTATTGTTGCTGCTGCTGTTAGAAGAAGTAGAGAATCTTAAAATATGAATATAATTTCCCCATGAAGTGACTGCAAGACTTGTTTATCAAGTGTGTGAAGACTGCAACTATGTCTAACAGTTGGAAAAATCCTGTTATGCTTTCTTTTACACAATATGAGGGGTAACATGAACGAATGCAAAAATTACAGGGTGGTTGATTAAGTTGTCTGGCCAAATTTTGATCAAAGGGGACAAGATATGCCAAGGAAACTTTGGGAAATGCACTGTGGTTTGATGCCAGACAGGGACAGTGCAGACTAGGTGCATATTCTTTAGCAGATAGTTAAGAAATGTATGAATATGGTACTTCTGTGGAGACCTATGGCAAACTAAAGGCAGAACTGATAACTTACTAAACCAACTAGTAAGTAGAGCACTTCTTTGAAACTTCTCTGGATCAGGAGAGGATGAGAGATTACCCACAGATGCTCTAAACAGCTGCTTCTTATGAGAAGACTGCAGGACAGCAGTTTTCCACAGGTTTGACGACTGAAGGACAATGATATTAGCCATCTTGGTCACTTGTTGAGATGAGTAGCTATAGAAATCAAATAAATAAATAGATAAATAAATATTGATCATGACTATGATCATGATTTTTAAGTGACACTAAGTTTGCAAACCTCACTTTTTAATCACTTTGGAAATTGCCTATTAACTACTTCTAAACTATTAGAAACCTTCATGCCCACAAGTTTTTTAAAAAATATAGAAATGGAAAAAGGCACCTGAAATGGTGAAGAGAACCAGTGATTTAAATATATTGAAGATAAAAGAAGCAAGTGCCTTGTGACTCAAAAAGAGCCTCGGTGGCGCAGTGGTTAAATGCAGCACTGCAGTCTCTGCTGACTTGTTCAGCAGGTTGTCAGATCG
>JANHGC010004454.1:89748-113559 GCA_027560395.1 Boaedon fuliginosus | reverse complement strand
CCCACAGCAGAAAAGGAAAATTCTAAATCGATAGTTTATAATCTCCCCGTTTGGGTGAAGAGAGGCGGGGTACAAATCTAATAAATTATTATTATTATTATCATTCATGTTTACAATTTAATTTGAAATTTAAAAATAACCTTTGCTCCTGGTAGAATGCTATTCTTTCAGTAGGTTCAAAGAAACACCGGGTGTTTCTGCTAAGAAAAGCATTGTAAACTCTTTCTTAGGACAATGTAGTTTCCCCTCTCCTCATCCATGGGACAGATCTGTGATTGAGATTTGCAATTCAGTTTATATTGAGTCTGTATGTAAAAGGATAAAGGCATGAACAACCACTTGTTCGGGTCCTTCTGTTTAATTAGAAAGAAAAAATTAAAGGAACGAGCAAGACTGCAGACGCAAAAACTTGCAGTTGTGACTATGCCAGTAGAGCATTATTATTGTGTTTGTATCTCAGGATGCTGCTGGTAGGTTAGCAATTGTTTCAGAGATGTGTTTAATTTTTACAATGATGAAATTATTATTTCTAGGCTTTTCAATATTCAGTTATTCATAATAATAGACTAAAATTATTTCTAACACTTGTAAATCCTTGTTTACTCATTTGCATTCACTCTTGTATTTTCTTTTTCTTTTGTTCTTCCTGTTAATATATTTTCTTGAACATGTCAGAGAGGGAGAGGGAAAGGGAAAGGAATCACTGATACTGTGCCCTCTGACTTTGATGTCACATAAAAAACCTCAAGTAAAATAAAAAATGGTCATATCACTGCATTTCTTGGCATATTTGTAACATACACTGATGAGAATAACTAAATTCTATCTGTGAACAATCCAGATCATCAGGCTAGAATAGAAGCAAAGCTGAACTGGAAGGATTCCTTTTTTGGTCCAATAAGTAAATTATTGGATGTTGTACCGGTATCCAAAATACAATCTTTCTCTTCCCTTCCCTATTCTCAGTGTAAATCTGTCCACGTCTGCAAGACTGAGCATATATTAGCTTCATATTAAAGACTGATTCAAGTAGGGAGGATTAATAACTGATAAAAACATTGGTTCAAATCAAGGTGGGGGTGAGTAGGGAGGTGGCCCCAGGCTGAGGCTAGCAGCAGGTGTGAAGTCAGCTGTAGGTCTGTTGGAAGAAAATTATGCCTTCGAGTTAAATTTGATTCCTGGTGACTTCCCCTGCAGCATTTTTCCAAAGTGGCTTGCCAGTTCTTTCTAACTAAAGTCAAGAGAAGTGACTAGGGCATAGACTAAGATCAACCAGCTGGCTTTGTGGCTAAAGCAGGACTAGAACTCAGCTTTCTGGTCTTTAATCAAAAATCTGAACCACTACCCCAAAGTAGCTTTTAGCAGTTAATGTTGATTATATGTCATCAAGTCATTAATTGACTTTTAGCAACCACATAGATGATCTGTCCCAAATTTGGTCTCTTGGATCTACTAATAGTGCACTTATCTCTGCTGTAATAGAGTCTATCCATCTTGGTGCTTGTCATTGTCTTCTATTTCCTTGCCTAGTATTAGAATCTTCTTCAGAGAGCTGGGGCTTCAGAAAATGTGTTTGAAAAGAGGGAGTGTTAGATGCTAGATATTTCACTGATTCAGGAATTAGTAAAAGTCAGATGGGCTCGGGATCTGCTGGGTATCAAAATGCATACTCGTGTATTTTATACATTTTGGGAGGATGCAAGTGAGAAAAAGTGAATCTGAATAGCTTTATCTCGACTACATGTTAAATTGCTGTATAGAATCTAAAGCCCTTATAACTTTTCTGGAGAAGTTAATTTAATTTGGAGTTCCATTGACTACTTCATCTGAAGTCTAATGGTTGTTCTGGATCTTAAGAACTGGCCAAATTCTGGGTAATTGGGCATGTGTATTAAAGACATTTTGGGGGCTTGTCAGATACCTTGGGGTTTAATCAAGTCCTTGATTATCTCAATTCCTGCTAAATCATATCTGTGTCCTCGGTTTTCTTTCCTAGATCCTTCTCTTTCTACAGAAAATCTCTTTATACAGCAATCTTAGTTTGTGCTTATCAAACTCTTGTCTCTTCTTCTTGTCATTTCTCATTTTGTTCTTCTGAAATCTGTCAGAATTTATGCTTCTTTGTTTAACATCATGCCATAAATAAATGCAACCTGCTTTTTACTAAAGAAAGGTCATCTGGATTGTGGTTTAATGTCATATAAACTGGCTCAGGACTGTAAAAGGCTACCAATTGAACCTCCCCCCCTTTTTAAATTGGGGATTTACTATAGTGCACCATAAGTATGAGAGTCATATGCTGAGGATTTAACATTACTTGCCAATTATAATTTAGGAGTATGGTAGTTGCCAAAGCCTACATGTAGACTATTTTGGCCCATGTTGATCTGAGAAAACAAAAGTTTTGAAATTTCTAAAACAAAATTAAGTAATTACATCCTAAAAGAAACATGTAAAATAATAGGAAAATTATGGCCTAGCCTGACTGGAGGCCAAGAAATGCAAAATGCGACAGTACTAGAATAAACATTAATTTTACCCTTTGGTTTAGATTCTTAAATATGTTGTGTTCAGAAACTATATTGCATTTAACTAGAAGTTAAACTCTGTTTTATTGTAGCAATATTTTTCTTAAATTAATGACCTGAACTTGTTTGTCTCAATAAGTTTTGTTTATAGGCAACTCATCTTCAAGCCAGTAGGCTTGGCAAGCACATTTTTGTTTTCTTTCTGCATTTTCCTTAGGAAAGATGTTCCAGTATTTAAGGAAATCTGTTAATTGTAGTGCCATTCTTTCATTAGTGATTTAGTGCTGCATTGGTCATTGGTACCTGTTGAAGTTGTGTGATTTAGGACCAAAATTAAATATAGTATGTAATGTTTTATTCTTTGAAATATTTGTTTCCTTTCCCAGATTCCCAATAGATCTAAGCAATGTATATGTGGAAAGGTTAAATCATTTTGCTCCTCATAGGATCCTAATCTGAGCCAGCACCAGTAGATAGAGGGGCCATGATCTATTGCAGTGAGAGCAAAAACATGCCATCATCCTAACCCTGTTTGTCCTTTTTTTCTCCGCGAGTCCATACTACGAAAAGAAAAAAAAATGTAATCAACTAGAAGTTATATTAATGGTCCATGCAGTCTGGCTCTCAATTTCTCTAGGGCCCTGCTGTTATACTAGGTAGCTAGTATTACTTTTGTTTTTCTTCAGTATTTTTCTGAAAATTAAGTTTCTATTTTTTAAAAAATCCATTTTCTTCAGCCACAAATCCCTTATCGTGATCCTGTCATTGAGACTGGCAATTAAGTGTGTTGAGTGATAATTATGCTACAGCAAACCCAATTTAGGGAGTCTGAATCTAGATATGTAGTGGGGTGGAAAAGGTGGGAATTAAATTTCCTTTTCAGATCTTTAAAGAAATTTTAAAATCTTATGGAGGGTCTTAGTGTGAAAGCATCAAGCTTCATTTAAAATATTTTCATGAAATATTTAAACTTCTATTTGCTTTCCTTAGTGTTACCCAACTTTTATTTACATTTTTTAATGTAAATAAAGGACCTGGATGAATAAAGTAACCTTGGTTGGAGGACTTAATGTTTGCCACAGTCTATTCATGTAAGCATTCAAAAATTGCACCACTGACTTGACTCAAATAATAAAGTCCAGTATATTAACTTGATGTTGTTGTTCTTAGTAAGCATAGCATAGATTAATTTTCTGAATTTCTCCACCACAGAAAATCTTTTTTGTAGGTTTGAATATACTTTTTGATTGGTAGAAAACAACCTGATAATATTCTTTTTTGTATTCTTAGAATGGCTCACACAGTTTCTGCTGTTGGTGTCCTCCTTTTGTTCAGTCTTCTGCTACCTTCAGCAGAGGGCAGCAAGAGGAACCGTGGATCACAAGGAACTATCCCTTCTCCTGACAAAGCCCAGCCCAATGACTCCGAACAGACCCAGCAGCCACCACCACCACCAGCAGGTTCCAGACCCCGGGGAAAAGAGAAGGCCAAATCTACTGAAGAGGTGCTAGAATCAAGCCAAGAGGCATTGCATGTCACAGAACGAAAGTATCTGAAAAGGGATTGGTGCAAAACGCAGCCACTTAAGCAAACAATCCAAGAAGAAGGCTGCAGAAGCCAAACTATCATTAATAGGTTCTGTTATGGCCAGTGCAATTCATTCTATATCCCAAGGCATATCCACAGGGAAGAAGGTTCTTTCCAATCGTGTTCATTCTGCAAACCAAAGAAATTTACCACCATGGTGGTTACACTGTCCTGCCCAGAAATGCAACCTCCAATCAAGAAGAAGAGGATCACACGAGTTAAAGAATGCCGCTGCATATCCATAGAGTTGGACTAGGAGGGGTCATGGAGGATAGTCTGCTCACCAGTGCATTTCCACCTTCAAACCAACCAGGCACCTAAACCTCTTTAGGTATGTCCAGATGGGACATGAATCAAAGAGAATTGCAACAAACAGTATGGGTTACTCATCTGTAGGTGTGAACTTCAGCTTTGAAAATAAACCATTTGGAGTGTATCCTAAGCTTAGTAATACACTAATTCCTCCCATCCTGGGATTCTGCACTTGAATCTGTGCCATTGACTCTCTCATGATCATCAGTAGCAGTATCTGTCATAGTTTTGGAGGCATTTTCACATTTAGTTATGTTCTGAGGAAAATGTGGAAAGGAATTAAGTTAATTGCAGCGAGTGACCTTGTGATGGAGAAGGAAGCTTGCATTCTATCATAGAGACAATAATGTATTTGGACATTAAATAGCCACTTCCAAGAGCTAAGGAGGAAAGACAAATGGGGAAGGCAGAAAAATGAACAAGGGAAAGAATAGTGATGTATACACCAGCTCCTTGAATACCTCGAATGTTATTTCTGATTGCATTTCTCAAGCCAACAGCTTCTTTCAATACTATATATACACTCATCTATAAACCCATCTGCTGATAATTTGACCCTTGAATTTTTTGCTTAGACATCAACCCATTTTTCAAAGTACCATCTCCCAAGAAGGTGTCTGCTTCTTGCATACCACAATTGTTGTGGTTGTCTAAGCCTGGGGTCTCAAACCTTGGTAACTTTAAGACTTCTGGATTTCAACTCCCAGAATTCCTCAGCCAGCTTTACTGGGAGTTGAAGTCCATAAGTCTTAAAGTTGCCAAGGTTGGAGACCCCTGGTCTAAGCTTCCTCTACTAAGAAGTATAGACTGGAGGGATGAAGTTTTTTCCCTTTACTTTCTTAACTGATGTGATTGTGTGGAGGAAAAAGCCATTGGACAACCACATTGCACAAGTGGAAGGGGCACTGGCTACGCCTGAAATATTCTTGCTACTCACTAAAATACTGTGAAAAAATGTCCCACCCATGGATAAACTGACACTTGAAATTTTGATTTGTTTAATGTTCACAATTGGTTTACCCATGGGTGGCACAATTTTTTTTATGAGATTTTGCTTTAATATTTGAGAGTTGGCTTATTTGCAGATGGGCGTATATAGGGATATACATACAAGTACTTTAAAAATTCAGAGGGGAAAACTTAACAGAGTACCCATAAGTAAATCCATCCATGGATAAACCAAGCCAAATTTTGGGGGTGAACTGGCACCTAAATTTTTCAGCTTATCTGTGAGTATATATGGTACTATTACAGGGATGGGTTCCTACTGGTTCACTGGTTACCCACTTTGTGGGTGCACTTCCCGATCGGCTGTCAAACACATGTTGCGCATGATTGACTTTGAAATCTTTGTGGTGTTCTTCAAGCACTCTGATCCAACAGCGCGCCCAAAAAGCGGGTAACCAGCGAACCGGTAGGAACCCATCCTTGTACTATTAATTCTTAATTTCACATTTACTCTTTTAAAAGTCAACTTGTCTAATATGTATGTTGACCAGTGATGATATTCTAACCGGTTTGCATAATTGCTGGGTTGCACTCAACCGGAAAGAATATCAGCGCTGACCCCATCCACCTGCTGCTTCCCAGAAGTGCCGGCTGAGCAAAGTATGCTCTGAGGTGGCACGTGGACTCCACGATCTTGCAGCAAATTGCAACACGCTGCCTGCGAGGCAATGGGGGGTGGATTCAGCAGTGCCTGGCCTGGCGGCCAGTTTTAACTGGCTGTGAGATCGTGGAGTCCAATGTGCCACTTCAGAGCATACCTTGCTCAGCTGGTGCTGCTAGAATGGGGCAGGTGGATGGGGTCAGCGCTGATATTCTTTCTGGTTGAGCACAACCCAGCAATCATGTGAACCGGTTAGAATATCATCACTGATGTTGACAACTATTAAATGGGCATAGCCATGCACTGTCCCACATAGTCAGCTCATACAGAAAGCATTGCAATAACCATTTTTAACTCCAAATATCACAGACTTACACCTTCAGGGAAGATCTCAAACAACCTCGTTGATGCTTCCCAATTTTCTTCAATCTGTCACAAGTGGAATTTGAAAGAAGTTAAGATAGTGAATAGTTTTGAATGTGAATCTCTGAAGAAATGCTTCTTCCATGCTTCTTCCATGCTTCCATGCATAACGGATGCATTATCTTCCTAGAAAATTACATTTTCAATCAATCAGATTCCTGCCATTATACGTAGCTCTTAGTCACTTAAGACAGGAGAGATGACAGAATATACCAGCTATATTTTTTGCACTTTTCCTGAAAGTTGTGAAGGTTAGGGTTAGCTAGACCAGTGTTTGTCAATACTTAGCAACCTTAAAATTCAACTTCAGCTCTCAGCCCGCACAACCCTTAAATTGTGGTTGAATATATACAAAGTGAGACTGTGTGATATTCAGATAATCAGCTTTCTTACCATGCATAGCTGGAAGTTGGAAATCATATATCCATGATATCCATCCTGCTTCTTCCTTGGAGTGTATCCCCAAAGCCGACTGGTGATCTCCCGAAGTGGTGTTAATGCTATATCTTTTAATTACTATAGTGCTGGTAGTCTAGTAGATACAGCAAAGTTATGGATCACCTAATGATGCCAGCTTCTGTGGAATATTGCTGCTTCCTTACTGACAAGAAGATAGCAAGCAGTGTTGCTGTGTGTATGTGTACGTGTATCTCCAGTCTGGTATCTGATGTAGTCTTCTGGGCTGAAGTATTTGTTAATGAGCAAGTGGTATTGGAAGAGCAACAGAAAAAAAGCTTCCCAATTAACTTGGAGTGTATTTGGGAACCAAATGGACTGTAGATTCAATCTGATCTTTATGCCTAGTTGCATTTTTTTATGTGGAAAAGAGAAGCAAGAATGTGCTCCAAGACTGAAAGAAACTCTTGAGTTTCATTAAAACAGTGGCAATTATGTGGCTGCATAGAAGGCACCAGGTGACATTTCTGCCTTGTTAAACTGTTGAATCATTGGTCTATAAATCTACCATCTTATCTGGTACTTATGGTACAGGCCCTTTTTTTTAGCTTCTCCCCAGTATTACAGCAAATAATACTTATTATAATGTTATAGCATAACCACATATATATCTATATTCCGGAAACACAGACTGAATCAGGAAGCTACCAAATGCCACCTCATTAAACACAGATATAATAATGACTTGTTTTTAGAACCCACAGCAATCACAGAGTTAATTTTTTTTTAATGCAGTAATAATTTACAGAACAACTGCGGGTACAGACCTTCTGCATTAGACACTTCAGCCACTAGGCCTATAACGAGATAGCATCCACATTACAGTATCTGTAATGATAAAACACAATTTTATCTATATCTAATCTTTCATCAAAATGCTTCCTAACCTCAAAGATATGAGTCCAATATGCCAGCTTGTATTAGCACGTTACACTGCATCATATCCTCAGGCTTCATTTTTGGTAGGTGATTGTTAAAATACGATATCTGAGCTACAAGAGATATTTTCCACTATGTGGATTGTGAAGTAGAAAGATATTTAATGGCATTGCCATGTCTGTAGGATATGTGTGTTGCCTAATTCAGAGCATGTTTTAGAGAAACTACTTCCCCCTTCCCTTTTGAATTGTTGGAAAATTTGTGCTGATCTTTCCTTTTCTTCCAGCATTTGTTACAGAGGACGCAAAGCAATTCAGCATTCTGGACAGGGCCATTTTGAAGTAAGATTTGCCAAGAATATGAGATCCTAATACAAAGGTCCTGACTCTGTACAAACAGCACATTTTCAAACAAATATAGATTCTATAAAGAACTTTTAATAATGTTTATTCTTAAGTAAAACCATTGTACAATTGATTTGTTGTACGCAGAATTTAAAATACAACCTTAGATATTTAAATGTGACTTTAAGCCGATACTCCTTCTTGTAGAATTTCACAATGCAAATGTTTGTTTTAAAAATAAACTTCCTGTGTTATAAACTAATGAGTACTTGGACATAACTTATCTTCACTAAAAATACATGGTGGTTTTCTACTAATTCTGCTTTTCATGTGCCCTGGATGGTAGGTGAATATGTATACTGAACAAATATGTATTGTTTCTTTGAATTTTATAGGAAAGTGTGGATCCAAAGGACTGCTTTTGATATATCTAGCATACATACTGCAATAAGGAGAGCTTACAGCTCCTTACCTCAATTCTCTTTTTCTGAGCCCTAGGGTTTGTATTTTTAAGTTTTGGAAAAAGTGGGTTTACTGGATTGCTTTTTAATGTGTAGATCAAAAATTAAAATTAAGCAAAAATCAAGAACACCGGGGACATGAACTGATAGGGAAATTCAAAAGTAATTTTAAATAGTATTAGTTCACAGAAAGAATAATGGAAGCTTGTAGCCAACTTCCAGCAGTGATAGTGAGTCAATCATCAGTAAATGAGTTTAAGCATGCTCGGTATAAACACATCTCCATCATTCAACAAACATTAAAATAATAAAAATAAAAAATCAAGGGGAAGACATTATGGACCACTAGGTCTTTTTCTGCTCTCAGTTTTCTATGTTTCTGTCAATCTCTGTCCAGCCTCTCCTTTATATGTGGGAGATGCCAATTTCAAATAATTGGTTTACGGAGCGGTCCCTAACCTTTGTGAATTGGCGGCTCAGGTGGGGCCAGCGCAAATACGCATGTGTGTCCAGTTCAAGTTGTTCAAGTAGTGGGCTGGAAGTGGGCTATGGCCCAGAGGTTGGGGAGTCGGGGACCCCTGGGTTTATGTATTGCTTCAAAATTCTTTTCTTCTAACTTTGGCCAGTAAAGGATTCTGTTCTTATTCTGTTGCTTTAAATATGAATGGCCTGGAACTTCATTTCAAAGACAACAGAAGTTTGTTGAATCCTGAACTAAACTGTTTTTCCTGAAAGTAGAATCAAATTTCTTACTCAAGGGGAAAGTGTAGCTATAACCATCCATAGGAAGAGGATAGGGGGAATTTGCTCCAAAGAGCCAGTAGGTTAATAAATAGGAGTATAGGTCTGGGACCTGAGAGGCCCTTAGTTCGTTTCCTCAGTTGATGATGGATTTCACTAGGTGACTTTTGTCCTCATTATTTTGTAGCCCACTCTCCGAACGCTAATTATGTTTGGATAAAAATTAAGAGTGACCCATTAATGCTGCCTTAGTTGCTTTGCAGAAATGCAGGGATATATATTGTGGTAAATAATTAACCTTAACTGTAACTCTTTAGTTCTCCATATTTTCTTTCTATAGAATTATAAAAAGAGACACCAAATGTAAACCTTTGATTTCTCAAAGAATGATGTCTGTTCCTTATCTTGAAAGTTAGAATACCTCACGTGATTTCAGGTGGCAAGCATGAACATAGATTCAGCCTGTATCACTTCTTTACTGAGATTGTGAGCCAGAGTTCAGTTTACACAGAGCTACCCCGTTTATTCCATATAATCTTTCCTGCTCTTGGCTTATTATGGAAAACATTTTAATCAGTATCTTCCTTTTTAGATTTGAAAGGCTGGTTGCATAACCTATTTTCTGTCTATACATGGTATATGGAGACAACTAAACAAGTTGGTTAAAACTCAATAGGCTAAGCTATAAAAAGCCTAAGCCAGGATAACACTAAGTTTTGTCTTAGTCCTGATCTAGGCCAACTTGTTATATGAAAGCAGCCAATGCAATTTTAAAAGCTCTAACATATGATATCGTTTTAAAAGAGGCTACATGTCCAGGACTTTTCCATAGATATGGGCATGTCGGTCAAAGTGTCCATCCCAACAGAATATACTTATATAGGGTCTGTTTGACAGATAATGGTTATTGCAGAAGGCCTTGCACTCAAGACACATTGTCTGCAGTTGAGTTTTGTCCATTTGGTACCCAAGTGTACAGTCTGTCTAATTAAAGCCATAGAGGCTCGATTCATTCTCATAAAGAGCCCATAATTATTCATCTTTATAGTCTCAAATAGTTGGCTCAGCCATATAGACACTATCTTAATTTTCTCTTTGGTGAGCAGTTACTTTTCTTCAACCCATCTGCTCCCAAATTCAACAGCTAAGGGCATTCATACCAATACCATTGGAAATCTGGTTAATTTGATCTGGTGACTAAGCTTGAGTGACTTTTATAAGGCTTCATAGAAGCCTAAGTGGAATGCTTAGCTGAGTTTTGATACTAGTGTCTGTATTGTTGCAATTGTTTCTTGATGTTGCTTTTGTTGTTTTTCCCATGATATTAGAACCAATTTTTATATACAATGCCTTTTCTTATATAATCATAAGAAGATGTGAAAGACAAATACATTGACATAAAAGAGAGTGATTTGATTAAGTCAAAGAGAAAAATTTCTAAGCAGCAATATGGTTTGGCTCTTTTATCTTTTGTGTGATACAGATGTAAGTCTCAACATTTGGGGATGAATCAGATGGAGCAGAACATGTGTAGGAGATTCTAACAAGAACACTTTTATTTGTTTCTTGTTATAAGTCAAATGTTAATGGTGCAGGGCCAAGGAGCAAAATGGCAAACAGATGCAGTCAGTAGGTATGGTGCCTACAATTCTATTAGAATATACAAGATGAAAATAAAAGGAAGATTTCTCCTGCAACGTGTTCAGAGCCCTTCCTCTCACTGCTGACATGTTAAAGACCAGCTTTAAATAAATAGGAAATGCATAAGTACATGCACAGAGATGACATAACAGTGTAACATTTCAATGGTGAAAGGAGGTGGCCATTTTATGCAGTGGTGTGATGGGGTCCAAGTGCTACCTAAACTGCATTGCCTTCATTTCATTGCATAAAGGATAACCAAACCCTTTTCCTGTCAAGCACTAAGGACAGTTCACACACACATTACTTATTTTTATGGATGTCTTAATATACAGGGAGTGTTATCCATTGCACTCAAAATACAGTGTGGTGGAGCAGCAAAGCCTTCAAGAGAGAAAACTGTTCCAACTCAATAACATAATTTGCAAGCAGATGTCAGGTGTTGAAATTAACATCTCAAACTATCAGGGTTAAGTAATAATTGGGGACAACACTTCTAGGGGAACCCTGAAGCCAGAGGTGTTATTCAGTAGGTTCGGACTGGTTCTACCAAACCGGTAGTAATGATTCTGCACAGTTTGAAGAACCGGCAAATTGCACCACCGGCTGGCCCTGCCCATCCCACTGCTCTGCCCCATATATCTTGCCTTCGCCATGCAGCCCTGTTAATCTCTGTGCCTCACCTCTGCACCTCTCCCTTTCCCCGGCTCCGGCCTTGTCCCAGAGCCTCCGCTTGCTTGCCATTCACCTTGGCCGGGTGGGGGAATGCTCTATTCCCCACTCCAGCCTTGACCCAGAGCCTCTTCCCACCTTGGCTGCATTGGGGAATGCGTCATTCCTCAGCTTTGGCCTTGTCCAGGAGTGCCTACCCATTTGCCATTTGCCTCGGCCAAGTTGGAGACCACACCATTCCCCCACTCCAGCCTTGCCCCGGAGCCTCGGCCACATTGGGTTGGTCCTCATCCCGCATTCTGCTGTCTCCCTCTGGCCAAAGCAATTTATTTTGCTGCAGCCTGCTGCGCTAGGCCACAGAGATGCTGGGGGGCATGGCATGGGTGCAGGAGACCTATTTGAGAATAGATTGGATGGTTCTACTTACCTGTAAGAAGTTCTATCTGGAAAGTGCTGCAGCAGAGATGTTGCAGCCACTTCTTCCATCCCTTGCAGAGGTTGCAGAGCCTCAGTCGCTTGCAGAGATGCTCCATGTGCTCTCCGAGTTGGCAGCTGCTTCTCTCCACTGCTGCTCTTGCTGTAGCTGAGAGAAACAGCATTCAACATGGCTGCTGCTTCTCTGTGCCACAGCGCTTTCCGGATGGGACTTAGAGGAAAGCAGTGGCTCACAGCTGCTAAATTGCACAAGATGAAGAGAAGCAGCTGCTGCCCCAGGAAGCAGAGATGGAGGGGAGCTGACTCTCAAAAGGCTGCTCAGTCGAGCCTCCCCGCGTAGTGGAAGCCGTGCATATGCACATGCGTGGAAGCTGTGCACACGCGCATGCACGTGCTCTCATTTTTGGTGAACTGGTGCTGAAATTATTTGAAATCCACCACTGCTTGAAGCAATGGCTCATGAAGCTAGATAGTAGTGGTCTACTTTATAAATAAATAGCATGATATAGTGCAAAACAGCTTATAGAAATAGCAATTCAATATGTTTCAGTCAGGAAAAAGTAAGGCTGTGGATAGCGTGATAATAGCAAGCATGACCATTGGCTTGAAGCCCTACCCCTTCTTAGCTTGCATCACACCATAAGGGTGGAGCTTAAGTTGCCATGGTTGTCTTCACCATCTTGAATTTGTACAAGACACAAGACTACAGAGTGGTAGACTAGTATTTCAATGTATTTTGCACGTACAACCATTCATCCATCAATAAAAAGGTTTAGAAGAGTTTGATTATTTTCACCACTCATAATGTGACTACAAATTCTGTCCTTTTTAAAGGCAAAGATATAACGTTTCCTATAGCAACTATTCATGTAGTGAAAAAGATTTAAATGATTCCACTGTGTTTACTAATCAATAAAGTAAATTATTTTAAGCTAAAAAATTAAAAAGGCCAAGTTCTCATATGAAAAAGAAAGACTACAAGTCTTGGTTCTCTCAGATTTTAGTAATTTTAAATATTTTTATAAAAGCTTTCACAAGTATCTTGCTGATTCACATCACAAAGGAACCAGCAACAAATGGAATTGGCACCACAATAGGAAGAATTTTGGCTAGTTTTAGTTTTTTTAAATGCACAACTACAGTTTCTGATATTGTTCACAGAACTTTCTCATTTTGGTTATATGTTGATTTTAACCTGGAAACTTTGTTTTTTGAGTTTCCACAATACAATGAGACATGAATGAAATGGGATGTATGCAGTAAGGTAAAAACTAAGCAGGTTTGACTTGTCATCTGAATGTAGTCCCAGGTTTTTGTGACTGTCAGGCCTTTGAGGTAGGCCAGGTTAGAAAACAGACACCTTGATGAATACTGGATAAAAATATCATTTTCATTTATGATGGTTATAATAACAGAATCTTAACAACCTGATGACATTTCTCTTTTCCTCTCTCTTAAAAAGTCGAAGCAGGACTATCTTGAATTTCTTCCTTGCATTCTCCTATTTTTCAGAGGAAAGTTCATTTTTCCTAACAGAGTTGTATACAGTTCAAGGCTATCTTTGTCCTTCTCTACAGTCGCAGATCTGACCATACCTTTGCATTTATTTATTTATTTTCAAAATATTAAGTTCAGTTAATTCTAAAAGTGGGAATAGACATTCCTCTTTGAAGGGACATCCTTTCACCACAAGATATTGCAGATATGGATAGGTGCTAATAAATAAATTGTCTCAGCCGAGTTTTGACAAACATAGCAACTGGATCAAAACTGATCCATTATGGGAACAGAGGAACCTCATTGATTTTCTCCAGGAGATTCCTGGCTCAGCTTTATGATCCAAGATGTATTCAGTGTAGTCACTATCTGATAGGTCTATTCTGTAAAGATCCTAGTAGAGACTTTTTCATTTTCACAATACTTGTCTCTTCAGCTGTTCTTCTTGAGGGACCTCTATTGCAAAAGAACTTTAGAGGTTCTCACGCAATGTCTGACTGAGGGCAATATATTAATTCAAGTGCTCTGCACACAATTGTATGCTAAAAGTGTTTTTTTCTGACACGTAACTCAGAGGCTTATCAGGTCCATAGAACAGGGAACACACAGATTCCAAGATTGTAAAAGAGGTTTTCAACACAGCAACAACAAAAGATGCAATAGGCTATTGTGATCCTGATATTTATAATGCAAACCAGTGCATAATATTTGGAAAGTAAGTCCCTGTGGTGTTTGATAAGATTTAATCCCAACTCAATATTAATCTGACTATATTATTAACTAGCCAGTTTGGTGCAGTGGTTAATACACGAGACTAGGAACTGGAAGGCTCTGAGTTCAAATCCCACCCTTAGGCAAAAAGCTAGCTGGGTAAGCTTGAGGTAACCCTAGGAAGGAAGCAATGGCATTCCACTTCTGAAAAATCTTGCAAAAAAAAAAAAACCCCTGCAAGGACTTGTCCAGGATTTCCAAGAATCAGATGTGATTGTACAGGAAAAAAAATAGCCTTGACTACTTACAAAGTGCACTCCTCTACATTCACTTCTATAGTAATCTAAATACCTATTGGGACTGAAAAGATTTCAAAGGCCCTTTGAAAATCCAAACAAAAGATTAAATGTCTGTCTTTAAGTTTTAATGATTCATTTCCAATTGAGATGTAGGGAAAGGTTACAGAATTAAAGCTGCTAAAGAATCCATCTGTCGCCATCTGTCTCTATGATGGAGAAACTTGGCAATTGGATTGCAAGATGGCAACAGTAGATGATTGCATCTAATTTTCTGCAGTGGAGCAGATGCCAGATGTTTTTTCCTCTTTGATCTTAATCACACTTTAGGTTGCAGACAATAAGATTGGTTTAAAATTTATTGTTTCTTTCATTTCTACATTTTGGTGCTTTTAAGGAAAGATTTCTAAATGTTGACAAGTGAGGTGGCATCAAAAGTGTCAAGTCATTAATCTCCTTTGTAAAAAGGTCTTAATTAGAACCCCATTTATGTTTCCCGGCAACACGAATTCTTGTTCAGGCAATCATAAATTTTCTTCATATAATGAAGTCTCATTGCGTTGCTTATCGTAATATTTTAAGCATCTGTAGTACAGCTTCTTGTAAACCTTTCATGTTGCCTTAAAGCTATTGGAAACTATAGCTGTTATTAATCAAAAGAAGCAGGAATTAAAAGTTGCATTGATTCTGTTCTTTCAGCTGCTGGGTTTTTTTTAATTAAAACAAATTGATATTTCTATAGTGTTATTCTTACAACTGATCTATGGCACATAATTTCTACTGAACTTCTAGCAAATGAATGCTATTATGAGAAAGATTTAAATATTGTGAGTTCTATAAACTTCAATAACCCCAGTGCTTCAATCCTATGTACATTGCAGTACATAAGATTGCTGGATCATAGAAACCAGATCACAAATCTATGAGTTTTATAGAACAGAGTAATCTACACAAGTGTATTATCCTACCTGTATGACACAACTTATTTATAAGGTGCATGACATATCCATTATCTCATTTTTATGATGCTATCTGTCAATATTATGGTTTTGTTTTGCAATTCACGGAGCTGAATCTAGTTGACTTTCATGCTCTATTATGAGCAATGTGTTTTGATCTCTTAATATTATATATCTCACTGCTAGTGGTTTCAAACTCTGACAGTGGAAGAACAAAGTTTATCTGTCTGCCTAAGAGTGAAGTTGACTCTTATACAACATTGATAATGAGATAGCATCTTTCAATGGATCTGAATGGATGAGGTCAATTGAGAGTACACATGGTAGATATGTAGTACCCCCAATTCAGCTTTCCAACTAACTGACTGAAATAGCTACCTCATTCTTCTTAAAGGTAGATTTTCAAAAACCAAAACAACTTTCTGCAACTATCTCCTATCTTTGGAGATAAGAATGGTAGTTACACCAATTACCTGGAAACAATCAATTAAGGTTTGACAGCCTAAATGTATGAAGGTCCCTGAAACTGAAATACAGGATGATTTTTTAAAGTAAATGGATTCCTCTAAAATCCCTGTGTAATATAGCTCATTAGTTGGGGCTCACATCAAACTTTAGTGTACTGTGGCAAGAATAGGGCTGACCCTGGAAGGAAGTGAAGCTGAAGTTTAAATAAGGATATGTTTGGAGAAAATCTCAGTCACCTGAAACCCACCCTTTCATTTAGACCTGGATATTGCTCCTTGGGGCAAGAGGTCAGCATGTCCGTCATGGATAGGCGACACTGTCTCCTCTTCTCAGTTGGTCAGCAATGTTATTTTCTTAAGAAGCAGGATGTTATTCCTAGAGGTCTGCCACTCGGCAAGGTCAACAGTAATATTTTATGGTTAATGTTTATTATTAATTTTGGCTGTGGCCTTTCCTTTAAGCATTTGTATGGTGTCAACCTGAACTGCTGTGGGTCAGAACTTGACAAGGTTATGACATGAACCATGCATTCACTTTTCTTGCCCAAACACACACTAGCAAAACAATGCACATGGGAACGGAGAAACCCTATATTAACTTATACCGTAACGTCTACACCTTGAAAAAATAAAAGCAGAACTAGGAGTCTTTTTGTTTTTAAGCAGATCTGTTTTCAGCTAGAGAATCCTTTTCACCATAGCTGTAACCAAATGACAAAATATACTGGATTTGAGCAAAGTCACTCTTCCAAATAAGTGAGTGTAGAATTACATTCTGTTACAGAGACAAGGGGTGCTTCCAGATGAGGAATTTCATGCAAAATGATTATATCGTTCATAGACTTTTACTGCTGCTGTTGGATTAGATTGTTGTCCCTCATTTAGATCCCTGTGTTTGTTTTCTTATCAGAAATGGTTAAGGGAAAAATAGAATACTGAAAGATGTATTTTAATTGGAATTGCCTGCCTGGGAAAGTAGATTTGAGTTAGAGCTTCTAGAAAAATCCACTTCTTGCAGTAATCTCCATAGTCATTAAACACCATGAAAGCTGCCCTAGTAGGTGAATATTCAAAATATAATTCATAAATTTTAAGACATTTTAGGAATTAGCTATAGTTTCCATCAAAAACTAAACGTTAGCCAAATAATTCCTCTAAACAAGGAAAATGTTTGATGAAAGCAGAATTTTAGTAGCTGTCGAGAAATTCTAGATTATGATTTCATTTTTTATGCCCAAAAAGCCAATGCAGTCCTACCTGTATTAACAGAAGGACAGAATTAAAATCACGTGAAGATATTCCAAAATATGAAAATATGAAAACACAGCACTTCTTGATCTGAACAGCCCCCCCACTTCCACCCTTTTACCTTATAGAACCAGGGCTTTCTCCTGGGAGGAATTCCTCCTGCAGGTTGATGCTAGTTAGAGAAGCAGCTTTTGCATAAGTGAAGGTAAAATACAAAACAAATCATATAATGTCATTTCTTCATCAGCATTTGTTTCCTGCCTTCTCTCTGCAAACTCAAAATAAATTATATGAGTCTACTAATTTAATCCCCAGAAGAACAATTCTTAGGTAGATTGGGTTGAGAGATAGTAATACATGCAATGTTATCTAACTCACCGTAGTCCAAGAATGAATGAATTGAAGCAGAGTCCTTGTAGTTCAGGTCTAGTCAGGGGTGAGTTTCAAAAATTCCAGCAACCAGTTCTCTTCCCGGTTGCTGGGTGGACTTCCCGAGAGCCTTGGGAGGGCTGAAAATAGGCCTTCTGTGACTTCCAGGAGGCCCAGTTTTCACCTTCCCCAGGCTCCAGGAGGTTCCCTGGAGCCCGGGGAGAGTAAAAATGGCCCTCCCAGAGCCTCCGTGCATGCCCTACACTTACCTGGCATCTGTGTGGAGACTTTTGGGAGGGGTGCGAGGCGGGGCCAGATTGTCATTCCAAATTCCGGTTCGGTGAACTAGATGACAAATCAGAACCAGCTGAAACTGACCCCTGGGTCTAGTATCTTAACCATTGTACTTCCGTGGCTCCCTGTTTTCAGTGGTGTGTGTTACTCAAAGTATACAATTTCAGTACTATATTTTAATATCAGTGCCAGTGTTTGCTGCCTTATTTATTAAAATTTATTTTAAAAAAGGTAAGATAAAAATAAATGCAAAAATAATTTTTGTAGCCTAACTACTTGTCAACAAATGCACAGAGAAAATGATTAAGAACAATTTACATTTTCTGATTTTTAATTTATGAATATTAGAAGAGAAATTTACATATCTCAAAAAGCAAAACACATAGTTCCCAAATAGCAATTAGCAAACTCAAATAGTGTATTAACAATACACAGGATCATAATTATGGAAAAGAAAATGTGGATCAGGATTGAAGACACTAAAAGTTGTATTAAAATATCTGCAAATATTTGTAAGTTACATTTTTAATCTTAAATTAAAAATACATATTTATTTTAAATAGACTTCACTGCAACAGGATTAATAAACAGCAAAGTACAGTAATCTTTTTGATAAAAATATATAGCATATAAAATACATCACAGTAATATGGAAAATATATCTTATTTTTAAAAATATAGTCCCACAACTTTTTCTCTGAAAAATAAAACTTTTTACAAATTTTATCTCATACTGACATTTTAGTAAAGTTATATTTCCAAATGCTTAAAAGAAACCAGTACATTATTAATTTAATATAATTTAATTTATTGAATTTATAGGCCACCCAATCCCTCGGGACTCCGGGGGACTTACAACATTATATAAAAACATTATATAAAAATTTTAAACAATGTAAAACAATTTAAAACAGCTCATTTTAATATAGTTTTTGGTGGGTCAGTTCAATTCAAGCCAACCTGCTGAGCCAGGTCTTTAAAGCTTGTCTAAAGGTTTGTAGATCCTGGACACTCCGGAGTACCAGTGGAAGATCGTTCCAGAGGGCTGGGCCTTCTGTGGAGAATACCCTCCTCTGTGGGGTTGCCAGCCGACACTGTCTGGCTGAGGAGGCCAACTCTATTTCACCTCTCAGTGTGCTGGGAGGCAAATGGTGTCAGAAGGCTGTCTCGTAGGTGACCCGGTCCAATACCATGTAGAGTGTTAAAGGTAATGACCAGCACCTTGAATTGAACCCAGAAGCCTACTGGAGCCAGTGCAGACCTCGCAAGAGTGGTATGACATGAGTGTATCATGGAACACCCATGACTACTCACGCGGCTGCGTTCTGGACCAGCTGGAGCTTCAAAATGCTTTTCAGGGGCATCCCCAAGTAGAGCACATTGCAGTAGTCTAGCTGTGAGGTGATGAGGGTGTGAATGACTGTGAGTAATGCTTCTCAGTCCAGAAAGGGATGCAATTAGTGCACCAGGCGAACCTGGACAAAGGTTCCTCGGGCCACAGCTGTCAAATGTTCTTCTAATTTTAGCTGTGGGTCCAGAAGGACACCCAAATTGCAAACCCTCTCAGAAGGGGTCAACACCTCCCCCCCATTTCCAACAATGGAAGATGTTGGATGGTCCGAGAAGTAGGGACCCAAAGTCACTGTCTTGTCTGGGCTGTGTTTAAGCCATTGGTCCCCATCCAGACCCCCACAGCCTTCAGGCACTGGGACATCAGTGGCATCGTTGGGTAGATTTGGGGTGGAGATGAACAGTTGAGAATCATCAGTGTACTGATGATGCTGCACCACGAACCTTTGAATAATCTCACCCAGCAGTTTCATATAAATGTTGAATAGGAGTGGCAAAAGGACCGAACCCTGAGGCACCCCGCAAACCAGGGGTCTCAGACTTGACCTCTGCCCTCCCACCAACACTGTCTGCACACAGTCTGAGAGATAGGAGGAGAATCACTGAAACACGGTGCCTCCCACTCCCAACCCCCTGAGCCGTTGCAGAAAGATACCATGGTCGATGGTTTCAAATGCTGCTGAGGGGTCAAGTAGCACCAGGATAGAGGAATGCCCCCTGTCCCGGACTTGCCAGAAATCATTGACCAACGCGACCAATGCTGTCTCAGTGCTGTGCCCAGGCCTGAAACCAAACTGAAAAGGGTCCACATAATCCGCTTCTTCCAAGAATTCCCGGAGCTGAATCTAGTTGACTTCTTTTTAACATGGGGGTGGTAATGGCAGTTAGATAAGGAATATCTTTCAATAAGGTAGGGAGACCACTTATTTTGCTTTTTAAAATATGCTACTTCTTCATACTTGCATCAATGTATCAAGTACTTATAATACTTTATAATAATAATCTCATGATAGCCAGTAATAGGTAGTAAATTTACAGATTTATGGGTCAGGCACCATCAGTTCATAAGTCCTAGAAAACTTTTTTATAGTATTTCTTCTGTGCTTCCACAAATTGGTATTAAGCTTTTGAATACCTGAGGAATGAATAAATGTATGCAACATGAAACATCCCTAATATCCTGTTATCCATTAGCTAATAGAGACATGCTACTGGTTTTAAGAAAATATTTGTATGCCTTATTACTTTAACAATATTCTTAATATCATTATAGATATTTTTTCTAAGTGCCCACAGCACATAATTATTTCACTAAGTTCTGATACAGCTACTGACTTTTTGTCTCATGCGATGTTTCTACAATTTCAGTTATTTTTTCAATATTGGGTAAGGGCCTGCTTTCTAGATTTCGACATTATCCAAGCCCTGACAAACTCCAGAAACCTTAAAAATAGGCCTCAAGAGAGCAATTTGCATGAAACCAAACTTGAAAGAATGGAACTTTATTTAACCTCAAGCTTCTAAATTCTACTTTTGAATGACTAGTTCATGTCCTCATCAGACATTAGACACAATAAAAATGTTTTCCCCCAGTTATTTCCACACACTGGTTGTCCAAGGTGGTGGAAAGGAAAAAAGCTACCGGACCATTTTCCACTCAAAATCTATTTGTAGCTGATCATTTCTAAAAATAATCATTTCTAAAATTATGTGATCTACTGTGGCTGTTATGTTCAAATCAAAAGTCCTTTGATCATGGGAGTCAGAAACTTTCAATAATCTGAGAGAACAGTAGAATAGTGAATTGTTCTAAAGGAGAATGCAAAACTCCTTTAGAATTGGGGGTTCTTTCCCATAGTGCACATCTTTGTTCAGGGACACAACTAGGCTGAGTCAAGAAGAGGGTTTGTTGAAATAGTGGGTTATTCTCTGCTGGGGGTAGACCATGGTAAAACTTTGGGGTTGGGATGACATCCTTGACCTATGACCTTATAGCACCCTTGGGATTCTCATGCAGTTCTTTGATTTAGAACTAGGTTAGAAGGCAGACCAAAATGCATTTCTGTTCTAAATTATGCTATTCATTCATGTCCCAACAGATATTTTAAATAACAATTGTTTATTGGTCATTGCTATTCCCTACAGGAAAACTATCAATATTTTCATGATCTTCTTACAGTTTCTGTGGTTTCCATACGAGATGCAGATTGAGAAGAGTTGCTTATGATATTTTACTGAAGCATGGAGGACTGTGTTATTGGATACCAAATATGAGGATTTAATAAGCTGAATATTTTGATATATTTTACTGATGTTGTTAAAGAAGACATCTTTTTTTGCTTGCCAATTTTGGTAATTTCATGCACCAACTGATTACATCTTCCTTTTATACACCTCACATGTTTTTCTTCTCCAAATTTATTTATTTGATTTATACCCCGCCTCATTTCCCCAGTCAAGGGGAACAAATGGATTAGGGTTGAGTTACTTCTGTGATTATATATATCCATACTATAATCACAACAAGGATGATGCACCAACAACTGTGGCAGACAAAACTAACATGAAATGTTAACATAGTGGTTGGCAAAAAAAAAGGAACAAGAACTGAAATCCATTTGCACTATTATCAAATTACAAAAAGACTTGATAAAATTAATCTTATCATAGAATATTTTATCCAGAAAATATATATAAATTTCTCCTTCAATAACAAATGAGTTGCATCACTGAATTAAATAAGGCTACTGTTAATACACCTGGATTTTCTGCTTCATTTGAATATACTATACTGAAAGCTTGTGACGATACTACTAACTATATTTACTAGGACCCTGTGGTGTAGCAGTTTACAGAACTATTTATCATTTGTTTCAGGATCCAATGATGTGCCCCCCCTTTTTGGATGTATGACTGTTTAGATATTTTTACTTTTATATTGTATTTCTTAACCATTGTTGTTAGCCGCCTCGAGTTCCCCTTGACTGGGGAAGTGAGGCAGGGTATAAACTAAATAAATAAATAAATAAATTCTGCAAAGTCCGTCTCTCCCAACTCCACCTCCTCATGGGCGTCCTTCAGCCCCTCCACACCAACATCTGCTCCCTCCGCCATCGTCAGCCTGCCCGCCTCACCAAACAGCTGGGAAAGCGGAACAGGTGCCTTTGTAGAGATTGCTGACTTTCTGTCGGAAACTGTCCTCCGTTAACACGACGAAATGAGACACAAGGAAACAAGTCATCCTTGCCTTATCTTTACTTTTCTCGCGTTCAGCTACAGCTCCAAGCTCACAGTCCAATAAAGTCAGTGATAAACAACTAAGCCCAAACCCTGATTTAAATAAGCATGGCCACAGCGGCAACTCCCTCCCACAATCCCAAACAGCCACATCACCCCCGGAAAACCCCTCCACCAATCCCCAACAGCTACAGCAGCAGCACGAACGCAGGCAGGAAGTCATCAGAGCGGCAGCACCAACAGGCCAGGAACGACGCGACATTGCAGGATACCAGGAACGCAGGATACCAGGACATCGCAGGATACCAGGAATGGAGTGGTAGGAGCCCAGGTTATCTGTTGGGGTCCTGGCAGGGATAGGACAGGCCGCCCCCTCAAGAGAGCCCCATCTACAAGGAAAGAGACGGTTAGCTGGGTTTGTCTGGATATTGCCTATGAAAGTGACGATTCAAGCAGTCTGCCGATATCTCTCTCGCTGGAACCCATGATTCTTTGCTATTCAGGTATCCCTTCCATTTCAGCAGATATTGTAGGCCCCCATGTTGCCTGCGAGAATCAAGAATGGTCTCCACCTCTTATTGATCCCCCGATATTGGTCCTGGCTTTTTTATGGTATCTGTTCCATTTACTTTAAGCAGTTTTACATGAAACATGGGATGTATTTTTCCCAATAATTTGGGCAATTTCAATTTTACTGTAACATGATTCACGATGTGTTGTATAGGGAAGGGACCAATAAACTTTGGGCCTAGTTTCTTTCCAGGTGTTTTTGCTCTAAGGTATTTGGTAGACAGATATACGAGATCTCCCGTTCTGTACATTGGTCTATCTGTCCATTTCCTATCAGCTATCTTCTTATATTCGGTATGAGCATATTGTAAGAATTGAGAAACGGTTTTCCATATTTTAGACAGCTTCTCTGCCCATTCTACTGGCTGTACTGTGTGGTTGGAGGGTACCTCCAATTTAGGAATGGCTGGAAATTCCTGTCTGCCCACCACCTTGAAAGGCATTAGTCCTGTACTTCGATGTACGGAATTGTTGTAGGCCACCTCCGCAAAAGGTAAGAAGTCCACCCAGTCCGTCTGTTGATAATTAATATAACTGCAGAGGTAGTGTTCTACAGTAGCGTTGACACGTTCTGATGCCCCATTTGTCTCAGAATGGTACACCGTACTGAGACCCTGTGAAGATCCAATCAAGTGTATAAACTGCTTAGGAGAGGGCGGGGACACTTCCGACGATACTGGACGCGCCGACCTCGAGCTCTGAGGCCGACGCCCCAGGACTGCCGG